>JAHWFP010095228.1:0-55279 GCA_023313725.1 Lithobius niger | reverse complement strand
CGCGCACCGCCGCGACTTCTTTTTGCTCTCTATGGCAACTTCTTCTCCCCCCTCCCCCGCAAAAATTTCTTCCCCCCAAAATTCTTCCCCTCCTCGCCGCACTAGCAAGCGCCAGAAGAGGGAACCTGAGATGGTTGGGCCTGGTGCCCAGTTACCGGACATTGGTAAGAGTCGGGACCAAGTCCCGAAGTTCTTGGTGGTGACCGGCGAGGGCCGAGATGTTACACAACTCGGTCCGTTCGCTGTCCACAAAGCACTCAAAGGGATCTGTGGTTCCGATCCAAAGAGTGTCTCTCGGCTCCGTGCTGGGGGATACCTTGTGGAGGTTGCGGATGGGGCTCAGGCAAAGAGGCTTTTGAAGGCGGGTGCACTGGGGTTATGCCCGTTGCGTGTGGAGCCGCATCGTACCTTAAATAGCAGCAAGGGGGTCGTGACGTGCTTTGATTTGAGGGGTCTCAGCGATGATATCATCCTGGACGAACTCAAGTCACAAGGCGTTTCAGCTGTGAAGCCTTTAACGCGGAAAGGTGAGAATGGTGCCCAGCCAACTGACACCTTTTTCCTGACCTTTGATACGCCAGTTGCACCGCACCACATTACTGCCGGTTACCTGCGGTTGAAGGTCAGGACTTATGTACCGAATCCAATGCGGTGTTTCCGCTGTCAACGCTTCGGCCACACCAGCGGCTCGTGAAAAGGTAAGCCTACCTGTGTTAGCTGTGCTCAGGCAGCCCATGAAGGCGCTGATTGTGCTGGCCCAGAGCAGTGCATCAACTGTGGTGGTCAGCACCAGGCCTCTTCGCGGGACTGCCATGTTTTTTTAGAGGAACATCGTGTGCAGGAATTGAAGGTGAAGGACGGGCTTTGCCGAAAGCTAAACTATCGACAGCACCGATGACCAGATCTTTTGCACAGGTGTGCAGTGCGCCATTGCCTGGCCCAGTTAGTGAGTCTGCTGATTTAGCGGATTTGCGCGCTGAGCTCAGGTCTTTGACGAGGACGGTAGGCATGCTTGTTACTTTGTTGACCCAGCAACATCCATCTTTTTAGAGTCTTTTGGGTTCTTCGAAACCGGTTGATGCCTTGCCGTCGACATGTGCCCAGCCTGCTACTTTTCCTGTTCCTGTTTCTGTAACTGTTCCCAGGCAGGTTAAGGCTGTAGTTAAGCCTCCTCCCGCCCGGAGTGCACCACAGAAAGTGTCGAAGAAGGCTCCTGCTGGTACATCCTCAGCACCAGCCGTGAAGAAGTTGCCACCAGGAGAGAAGGGGAAACAGTCGTCGAATGACCAGCTTGCTGAGGGGTCCATTGCGTCCCCTCCACAATTTGATCCTCCTTTACCCATGGAGCAGGGAGATATTTCCTGTTCCACTTCTCCTGAGCTTTTTCGTCCTTCCGAGGACAACTTCGTTCTGGACCTCACTCCGGCTTTTGATTCGGGGGAGGATTCAGATGTTTTCGGGTCGCCCAGGGGAGGAGTTGAGGAGGATGATTCAGTTTTAAGCCCGTCCTAATGCCTGCGCATTCCATCGTTCAGTGGAACTGCCAAAGTTATCGGACCAATGCAGAAGAGCTGCGGCTGCTTTTGTTGCATTGGCGACCTCTGTGCTGCTGCCTTCCGGAAACTTGCTTTAAGGCGTCGGGTAATCCGGTTGTTAGGGGTTACTCTGTCTACCGTCTGGATGCAGACCCTGTGCCACGTGCACATGGTGGTGTTGCAGTGCTGCTTCAACACTCTCAGCCGCATGCCAGTGTGCCTCTGCACACTAGATTTCAGGCGGTAGCAGTTCGAGTTTCTTTTCAATTCGATATTACTGTCTGTTCGGTTTATTTACCGCCGGATGAGGTCTTTGGAGTTGGTGACCTGGAGGACCTGGTTCGCCAGCTTCCTGCCCCGTTTCTCCTGCTGGGCGACTTTAACAGCCACCACGTCCAGTGGGGAGGACTTAATACTGACAACAAGGGCAGGATCCTTGAGGAGTGGATGCAGAGGGGGTCCGTTTGCATCTTGAACGAGGGAGCCATGACACACTGTAACCTGGCCACGGGCAATTGGTCAGCGGTGGACTTAGCCTTTTGCTCGCTGGCCGTCCCAGTTCACTTCACTTGGGCTGTCACTGCCGATCTGCATGGAAGCGATCACCTCCCCGTTGTGTTGTCCACGACACAGGGGGGTTCTGTGGCTTCCAGGCCAGCCCGGTGGGCGCTTAAACGTGCTTAATGGTCAGCCTTTGCTGAGGCTGCTGTATTTCAGCGTGCGGTTGAGGACTTTTCTGATATGGATGAACTTTCCACTCATTTCGCTGACGTGGTCCTTGCTGCTGCTCATGCTACTATCCCGCGTTCGTCCACACAGCCGCGGCGGGTTCCTGTTCCGTGGTGGACGCCTGCTTGCGGGCGGGCTATTCGGGCCCGCCGGCGAGCGTTGCGTGCATTTACGGTCATCCCAACTACTGACAACTTTGTAGCCTTTAAGCACTGTCGTGCCCGTGCCAGGTATGTCATCAGTGAGGCTAGACGTGCTTCGTGGACAGCTTATGTTTCGTCGATCACGCGCTCCACGCCTTCTCAGCGGGTGTGGCGGAAGGTCCGCCAGATCACGGGGAGGAACGTGTCTTCCCCGGTTTCACAGCTGAAGGTGGGGAATTCCGTGATCTCTTCTGTGCCGGATATCGCCGACTGTCTTGCATCTGCGTTTGCGCGGGTCTCGAGTGATAACCATTATGATCCTGGTTTCCTCAGAATAAAGCGTAGAGAAGAGGCTCACTCTCTAGACTTTCGCTCCGACGGGCTACAGGAGTACAATTTACCGTTCACCAGGCAGGAATTTGTTTCAGCTTTGTCCAAGTCGCATGACTCCGCCCCAGGGCCTGATGATGTTTACTATCAGCTGTTGAAACATCTGCCTCTTGCCTCCCAGCAATTCTTGCTGGAGATGTTCAACCGTGTGTGGGCAGAAGGCTCTGTTCTGGCAGCATGGAGGACAGCAGTGGTCATCACGATTGTGAAACCGGGCAAAGACCCTACTGCTCCTTCCAGTATCGCCCAATTGCTCTGACTAGCTGTGTCTGTAAACTTATGGAACGGAGGGTCAGTGAGAGGTTGGTCTGGATGCTGGAATCACGCGGATTCTTATCTGCGTCCCAGTGTAGGTTTCGACGTTTTTGGTCAACCATCGATCATCTGGTTGCCCTTGAATCGGATGTGAGGGAGGCTTTTTGCCTGCGTCAACATCTGGTTCAGGTTTTCTTTGACTTGGAAAAGGCTTATGATACGACCTGGCGTTATGGGATTCTCCGTAATCTCTATAACTGTGGCTTGAGGGGACAGATGCCACTGTTGCTTTCCGCTTACTTCTCAGGCCGTTCTTTTCGTGTTCGTGTCGGGGCGACTCTTTCCCACCCGTTTGTCTTGGAGAATGGTGTGCCTCAAGGAGGTGTTCTTAGTGTCATCTTGTTTGCTATTGGGATCAACCCCATTGCTCAGCAAGCTGCTGTTTCCCAGTCATTGTTTGTCGATGACTTCGGCCTGCGCTTTCGGGCAGCTCGCATGCAGACCTGCGAGCGGCAGCTACAGCTGGCGATTAACAAAGTCCAGACCTGGGCGGTCAGTAATGGTTACCGGTTTTCTCCGGACAAGACTGTGTGCATTCACTTTTGCCGCCAACGAACACTGCACCCAGATCCTTGCCTGTACTTGGGGCAAGCGCAGATTCCTGTTGTCCCACAGGCACGTTTCCTGGGTCTGGTGTTCGATTCCAGGTTATCTTGGCTTCCACACTTGCGCCAACTTAAAGACAAGTCTTTGCGGGCACTTAACATCTTGCGGGTTCTGTCGGGCACTTCATGGGGTGCCGATCGCACTGCCATGTTGCGCCTCTACAGAGCCCTTGTCCGCAGCAAACTTGATTATGCGTGCATGGTGTATGGTTCGGCTAGTGACTCGACTCTCCAGATGTTGGACACTGTGCATCACAGTGGCCTGCGTGTGGCGACTGGGGCATTTCGAACTTCTCCAGTGGTCAGCCTCTATGCTGAGGCCTCGGAGCCACCTTTGGCCATTCGTCGGCGGAAGCTGGCTATTCAGTATGCTGTGCGTTTACGTGCTGTGGAATCCAGTCCTGCTTGGTCCATGGTTTTTGGGCCAGACTTGCGAGTCGGTAGACGCAGGGTGGGTAAGGGTGATTTCCGCGATAGGCTCCAGCAGTCCTGTCAGGAGATAGCCTTTGAAATGCCCAGCGTCTTGAGGCTTGGGGGGATGCCAGTAGCCCCTTGGCTTGTCCCAAGTGGCATTTTCATTTCCGCTCTGGCATCCCTCCCGAAGGATTCCACTCTACCAGCAAGATACTTACAGGAGTTCCGGCGGCTGTGTTCTCAGTACGCCGGTTATCAGCGGCTGTTTACTGATGGGTCGAAGTCAGACGCTGGCGTGGCTTATGCTTGTTTGTAAGGGAGTGACGGTTGCCCATCGCCTTCCATCAGGCTATTCTGTGTTTTCTGCAGAGCTTTTGGCTCTCGGTTTGGCGGTGGAATGGATCCTTGGCATTCAGGGCACGCATTTCATTATCTTTAGCGATTCCATGAGTGCCCTGGAGTCCTTGGCGACTTACAATCCTCGGAACCCCTTGACACAACGTGTCCAAGCTTTGCTTTCCCGCTTGCCTGGCCAGCAGAAAACCATGCTTTACTGCTGGATCCCGGGCCATGTTGGGATAGGTGGAAATGAGCAAGAGGATTCTTCAGCAAAAGGGGCCCTTTCTGGCCCTCTCGGAAGGGATCTCAGCCTTGTTCCCTCGGACGCTTTTCCAACTCTGCGTCTGAGGTTATACGCTTTTTGGCAAGCCTCGTGGGATGGACAGGATGACAATAAATTACGAGCTATTAAAGGCACTGTTGAGGAATGGCACTCGGCGTGTCGCCGCAGTCGCCGTGAAGAGGTGGTGTTGGCCTGTTTGTGCATTGGTCACACTCGACTTACTCACTGTTTCCTTTTGCAGGGGGTTGACCCTCCTGAATGTTATTGGTGTCGGCGGCCACTTACGGTCCGGCACTTCCTTGTTGATTGTTGCCATCTTGATGGTTTTCGTCGTCGTTTCCATCTTCCGCATGACATTGTGCGTCAATTGGGCGATAAGTCTGTCCTCCTGTCCGGTGTTTTTCAATTTTTGCAGGAGGTACAGATGTATGACAAGATTTAGATTAGGGGTTTGAATAATATCTCTGTAATGTGTGGTGCAGTGGCAACCCGGACCACTGCACTGTGACTGAGGTTGGCGCTAATGACCAAACTGTCGACGCGCCATTAAGCCTCATCTCCCCCCCCCCATTTTAGGTTAGGTTAGGTTAGTCTAGGATAGGTTAGGTTATTCTAGGTTAGGTTTGGTTATTCTAGGTTAGTTTAGGTTATTCTAGGTTAGGTTAGGTTATTCTAGGTTAGGTTAGTCTAGGTCAGGTTATATTAGTCTGGATTAGGGAGGGAAAATACTTTTGCCAACAGACACGGCATCCCACACACGAAAATTCGTCGACCTGGATGGAGGGGGGAAATGTTCTCTTCCCATGTGCATCACATCACACACCCCTTCACTTCCGGTCACGTGATCAAAGTGGGGGATAATGACGCACTTACGGTCACGTGATCAAAGGGGGTGTCACTTTCGGTTTTTGTCGATCTGGAGGAGGATGTAAAGAGCTTTTAATACCTTTTATTAGTTTTCGTCGATCTCGAGGAAGTGTGTTTTTTGCTACCTCCTATGACATCACTTTCGGTCACACGTGGGATGTCACTTTTGGTGGGTGGGGCCTCCGTCGGTCTGGAGGAGAGCGCCTTTTACTACTTTTTTGTTCGTTTTCCTCGATCTGGAGGAGGGTGCAGGATGCCAATCTGGAGGAGGGTGGGAAATGCCACCTTTATTCACATTTTTGCATACTTTTTATACACATCTAGGGAAGGAAGGGAATCGTGGGAACATGAAAAATTGCCTTCTTCATATAATAAAAGGAACGAAAACTTTTTAAGACATTGAGAAAAAGAAAATCAAAGTCAAAATCATCGTTTACGTGTACGTATTGCAGAAGTGTCTATGCAGCTCGACAAGAATTGATCCATCATCTTCCCAACCATCGATCCGATCTTCGACCTGAGTGTTTACTCTTCGAAAACGAGTTGAAAGATAATGAAGGTGAAGTAACTTGCAGTTCAGTGCATGATGACACGCACCGAATTTATTTCCATGAAATTAAATAACTCGATCCATATCTAGCGCTGAATCTATTGTATTATCCGCTCAAATTTCTTATTACGATATCCTTGGATCAACTGACCAATTGTAAATTTCAACTGTGTTTAGAGGCATATTTTAGCAGGGATTCCAACACTGTGTGAGCCTATTTCTTGTCCCTCTATACAGCCATTTACGACGAATCTGACGTGTCGAAAATCTTGGAGGATACTTGCAAAAAAATACAACAGTCCGTTGAAACTTTCAACGAAAAAGGTAGCGATTGTCGCTTTTTGAAAGTTCCGGGTATAACTATAAAAGTGGCAGAAATCGATCCTTTTCTTCATAAATCTTTCTTATCCTTGCCGATTGCATTACACAAGAAAAGCGGAGTTATAGTGAATGTGGAAAATTCTGACGAATAATGCTTTCTGTTTTCAGTTTAAGCTACTAAAATGAAGTGCTACGAAACCGAGATTAAATATTACGAACCATTTTTGAATAACGCAGATCATTCCATGTTGACGTTCCCCGTGACTCTACGCCAAATTCATTCATTCTAACGAGTCAACAATTTGCCCATTACCATAATTTTGTACAAGGAATCCATAGGGTTACACCCAGTGAGACTGAACAAAAACATGGAAGGAGAAGTAATTGACTTGTTACTAATAGCCGACAAAAAAGGAAATACTCAATATTGATAGGGTACTCCGATTTCGAGGTGTTAGAACTAACAGGCAATTTTACCGCCGTAACTGCTTCACGGCCTTTGGTAAAGAACAATACATGATGGAGCACACCAGTTAATGTATGAGATTGCATGGGGCGCAAGTACTCACTTTCTTACCCCCTTGCAGTAACACGTTAAAATTCCTACACTATGACAGATGCAATCTTGATCCTTCGGTAATTTATGCAAATTTTGAATGTATACTCATACCCGTGCAAACTAGAAGCACCGATCCATCCTCGAGTTCGTCTACTCAAGTCACTTTGCATTCACCTACTAGTTTTGGCTACGTTGTTGCTGGTCCAGAAAATGAAATTGTGAGTCAAAGATACTACCTCGGCGAGGATGCGGTGGATAAGTTTTACGAATGTATGAATAGCGAAATTCAAAAGTTTGCCACGATTATGGCACGACCAAAACATTTGATGAAATTGCCGACGAGGATAATTCAGTTCTCGAAAACCGATACTTGCTATTATTGCGGCAGTCATTATTTCAGACAAAGTTAGAGATCACTGCTACTTCACGGGAAAATTCAGAGGCTCTTCTCACGTAATATGCAATCTAGAGGCTAGGAGAATGTATACTATCCATTCGTCTTTCACAATTTAGAAGGCTACTATATGCATCTACTAATTTCTGTGATGGAAAACTTCACTTCAGAAGTGGACGTTCTTGCTAGAAACACCGAGCGCTTCACGAGTATGACCATTACACGATACTTTTCCTTCGGCGGACCGGATAAGGACGTTTCAATAAGGTTGCGGTTTTTGGACAGTTATAGTTTCCTATCTTCCTCGCTTGAAACTTTGGCTAAAAAACACATGAAAGATTGACCCTTCATCATCCTAAAAACTGCTCTCGATTCGGTAGACTGGTTCGAGCCAAGAGCTAAAACGGAGGAAATCTTGGATTTATTAACGCAAAAAGGCCATTACCCATACGAGTTCATGCAGTCTATGGATGTGTTTGAAGACCAGGGATTACCTCCTAAAGCGGCGTTCTTCTCCTCTCTACGAGGTGAAGGCATCACTGAAAGCGATTATGATCACGCTACCTCAGTTTGGAATTTGCTGAAGAAGAAGTTTTTTAAACATTGTCATCTTATATGTCAGATGATCGACATGTATCTTCTAGCCAACAATTTTTCAGACTTTCAGGGAAACATGTTTGGTCAACGATGGCATAGATCCTTGCTACTACATTTCCACACCAGGATTTAGTTGGGCAGCTGCGTTGAAAAAACCACAGCTGAACTAGAACTGTTTACATACGGAGGGAAGCATAACTTTATAACTTACGGTATCAGGTGTGGAACAACTTTTGTATCTAAAAGGCACTCGATCGCCAACAACAAGTACCTACCAGACACCTACGACAAGAATCTACCTAGTTTATATCTAATAGATTCGGTTATCAACAACTTATACGGACTAGCCATGGCGGAGTGCCTTCCATATGATCCATTTAGCTGGCTGATGAGGAAGAAAATTCTCGAATTTTGCTTGGCATCGGTTGAAAAAGATTTGGAATACGGCTATATATTGGAAGTGGACTTGGACTTTTCGTCTGAGTTACAAGATGATCACAATGAGTAATGAGTATCCTTCAGCACCAAAAAGTTAAAATAATGCCAAACTTGTGTCTCCCTTCATGAAAGAACAAGAAGATCGTTTCTACTTCCAAACTAACGACCAACCTGCTCCCAAAGAAAAACTACGTAGTTCATTAAAGGAATTTGCAATTCTACTTGAAACATGGTTTAATTTTGAAAGGCATCCGCAAAATTCTAAAATTTCGTCAAAAGCAATGGCTAAAATCCTACAGACTTTAACACCGAGAAGCGTCATCTTGCAACGACGACGTTCGAAAAAGACTTTTTGAAACTGAAAAATATTTCGGTATTTGGTAAAATGATAGAAAACAAATCGGAGCGTTTATCAGTAAAGTTGACCAACAAGCCAAAAAAATATATCAAGTACAGCACTCCTCCACACGTGCATTAGTTCAAAATCCTCAACGAAAATCTAGTACAAGTAAACTTGAAGCTTTGAAACGACAAGTGCAACTTACCAACTTACTCCAGATTCTGCATTCTTGAATTTTCCAAGATAACGATGTACGAATTTCAGTACGAGTTCATAAGTCCAAAATACAGAGACCACGCGCGTTTACTTTTCACAGACACTGGCCGTCTGACGATTTTTATCGGAATATGGAAACTGACCTAGATAGATGTGACACTAGGAATTACGATCCGTCGCATCCTCTATAAAGCGTTAAAAACAAACAAGTCCTGGGGAAAATGAAAGATGAGACGGCCGGCATCCAGGTGAAAAAAATATTTAGGGTTGAAAGCAAAAATGTACTTGTTTTTAGTTGAGGAAGACAGCATTAGAAAGGCTACTGAGATTAGTAAAGCGTTTCTCCAAAAAAGCCTCAGCCACAAGGACTACAAAAGAGCACTATTTTCAAAAACAACGTTGCAAGCCACGTGGGTGAGCATTCGAAGTAAAGATCATCAGCTCGCCACAGTTGAAATTTCAAAATCATCCATATATCCCTAAGACGATAGGAGATTCGTGTTGGAGGATGGAATAAACACGTTAGCGCACGGTCACTATAGAACGGTCACACCGCATGATTAGTTGACGACTTGCTCGATCCGATGGAAGATGAAGAGGCTGAAGAGCATGCTTCGCTGGTGAAAGATGAGGAGGAGGAAGCATCAACTGGTGAAATAACGAAACGAAGCGAAGAAAAAAAAACGGCAGCTAATAGGCGGAAAACGAGCAGCTGTTTTTCGTAAGATATGTGCGACAGAAACCGTCGCACAGAGAAAATGTAGGTTGGAGAAAATGGCCGTCGGTATTGCTAAGAAACGTGCGACAGAACCTGTCAAACATAGAAAAGCTAGGTTGGAGAAAATGGCCGTTGCTAAAAGAAGAAGAAAATTGATTTAATAAAATGAAGACGTTATAACATTGACAAAAATAAAGCATCTACTAACAACCTCATAAGTAGAATTTTTTTGGGACCCACAGGATGATGAATTTTGTTTTATACGGGCCTAAATAAAAGTGGTAAAAAATCAGTACAGATATTTTTTACCACTTGAATTTAGACCCATTTTAGGGTAGGAAGTCGGTGTTCAAAGGCTTAAATTGCTAATGTTATTTTCCCAACTATTAAATTTTGAATCGTACCCTTTCCACTTGGTGAAGTAGAGCATTTTTCTGTCCTTTCCTTTCTTCCTACGTAGTACTTTTTCTACTAAAAATTAGTCCGGAACGATTGTTTTCTGAATTTCCAGTTCATAGAAGCCCCCAAGAATGGGTTCGCCCGATTCATCTTTTAAAAGATAAGTTACAGGTTCAGATTTGCACTTCGAAAATCGTTAACACTTTGTTGGTAAAATTTTGGAGATACCCTTTATCAAAATTTTTTTTGACTTTAAAATTCTTACTTTTTCTCCTATTTTTTGACTTTAAATTTCTGACTATGGTTTTTTAGACGGCCCTTTAGGTTTTGCTCGTCTCAGCAATGGTTCGTTGCCTCCTGGTTACTTCCCTCGGTTTCAACTTCGTAGTAGAATGGATGGTGTCGTTGTATTGGGAAACTAATTCATCAATAATATCTACCCATTTATAATTACCCTGCCCGGTGAATCTTTTCCACGTCTGAGTTTTCAGGGTTTTGTTGAACCGTTCTACCAGGCTAGCTTTCTTCTCCGAGTGCGTAGCACATGTTGATGTTGTGATGCTTAAGGAGTGGTTTGAAGTCTTTATTGTAGAACTCGTTACCTAAATCAACTTGTAAATTTTTAGGGGGTGTCGCACCTATGAGTATTTTCAGGAAAGTTTCTGTAACGTCTATACCAGATTTAGATTTAAGGGGAAGAGCCCAAGCAAACTTCGACATGACGTTAATACATGTTATTAAGGTTAGCGTAAGGTATCATCTCCACCAAGTCAGCCTGCAATAGATTGTTCATACCCAGTCCAATAACTTTCTGTCTCGGAAAATTTTTTCGTGTTGGTTTGTGAAGTTCTTTATGAGTTGATCCATTTTTTTATTTCCCATTCCGAACCTTCGTTTCGTTTTCACTATCTTCTTAACGATAGAAGCGGCTAGTTTTTCCCCGCCACATCAGAGAAGGATCGTCTCATACTATTTGAGCTTTGGAAGTGAGAACTTCATCGGCGATGTGCCGATCTTTCAAATCCGAGCTCTCAGAGCAAGATATATCGGGTTCTTTGCACGCTTCGTCTAGTTTATTAATCCTAGGATCTTCTCGGGCCGTGGTAGCCGTGCAAATGCAATTCGAGCGGTAACGTATCTATGATATTGTTTATGATTCCTTTCCTAAATTTGATAAAGGAAGCGCTTTTCATCCCGCACACCTCGCATAATGCAACTTGCATCTGCCTGTTATTTTTTGGCGGTTATAATAATGGATGGCTCGGTGCCGTTAGAAGTGCGACATTTACATTTGACGCAATACCTCATATTGATATTTTTTGATTCCATGGTTCTTTGTTTTATATACGATTTTTTTTAACCTAAACCTAAATTTTGACAAGCCACCCTTTTTTCTCGAGCAGTTATAATTTGTCTTTGCTGCATTTCTGATAAAATTTCGACCATCTCGATTCTATATCCGTCGTGCCCGGCCAGAGAAGATTTATACAAAAGCCTGAGTTGCTTTATCAAGTCATTGGGATCATCGTAATATTTGTAATCAACCCTGCTCGAATAACCCACTTTTTTAACCATGCCTGTCCCTTCTTTCTTAAATTTAATGTCTTCCCAAATCGGAGCGATAATAGACTTGTACTTAGCACTACGACTGGATTTGGGTTTACGAGTAGCTGGGTCGTTGTTGTAATAAATTGCATGATTATTTTTTAACATGTCCGCGTTAGATGCTTTAACATCTGGCGCGTAGGAAGTTTCTTTCAAATCTTTATGAACTAGCAAACTCTAAAGTCCGCGTCTTCCCAAATACTGTTCCCCCTCGACCGTTATGTCATTCTCAAAAATTTTAACCAATTCATTACTGAAGGTTAGCTTGCCTCTTTTCTTGTCATATTGTAACCCGAACACTGGATCAGTTTCCTTCGGATTTCCGAACAACTTTATCAAGAAAAATTTAGCAGTTTCTCCAATTAGCTGGCCAGGTAACAAACTATCAAGGGACCTTAGAGTGACTATGTTAGGGAGTTCCGGTGGGGTAGAAATGCATCTATGTTGTACCGCAGAATATGAAGGGGTCACTTTCGGACCGGTGCTAGTAGAGGTATATTCGGTTTTGGTCTCGGGAGGAATTCGCATTATAGGAGCTTCAGCCGGTCTTGAATATTCGACGAGGCTGTAATCAAGGGAGGTCGACAATGTCTTCTCACTAGGAATAACTGCTTGGGAAGGGGATGGTGATGGTCATAATCCCAATGCTTCATAATCATCCTCGTCACTTTCTTCTTCCTCTTTGTAAATTTTAATCGGGGTAGTTTGTGGGGCTAGAGTATTTTTAATTGGCGTAGTTTACGTGGCTGCACCGAGGACCGGTCTCGGTTTCAGGATGCTTAATACCGGTTTAAAAAATTCTTGTAGCGATTCTTCTTGCTCTCTCTCCCCAAACGGCAATTTGGGAACTTTTTAGTTAAATGTTTTTTGAGTTTTGTGATTGCTCGTTTTGTCTCTATTCTTTTGTTTAAAGGTAAAAACGAACGTTTGTATCTCCCTTCTTTTAACGTTTTGTTAATTGATAAAAAGTCGTAATGCTTTTTCCAACATGTTCTACACAACGATTTAAAGTCCGAAAAGTCCATGTCGGGATCAACGTGATTTTTGTAAACGTGTTTCAAATTTAACTCATCCACAGGAAAAAGGATTAAAAAATTGCTTTGTCTCTGACCACTTGTTTTGGAATTCTCGTGTACGACTGACTGCAATAAAAAACAACAGCATTTGGATGAGGTTCTTGAGCAAAATAACGTTTGATGTTTTGTTTGTTTGTCCAAAAGGCAATAGTAAAAAAGAATCAGGTTTCGAAAGTTTGTATGCAGTCTTTCGGGCAGAATTAAATCAATTTGAGTATCGTGAAAAAATGCTACTTTCCATCCTATTTTTTCCTCAATTACGGTAAATATAGACTACAAATCTTTGTATTTTGATTGACATAAAGTTTTACTGTATATAAATAACCGGTCATAGTCGAGCCATCTTTCATTACAGATAAAATTCAACAGCAAGTTAGTTTTTCCACAACTTGCAGGCCCAATAATTAAACATCTGATATTCGAACGTAGAAACGTAGAAACGTCGAACGTAGAAACGGATGATTTTTAGGTTTAAAAAATCATAGGTATGAAGAAGTCACAGTTCATAGGTACGAAGAAGTCATAGTTTTGAATTTCCATCATGTTTTTTATTTACACATTTTTTTGTTTACAGAGATATAAAACCCATAAAGTCTAGGTCTGTAAATTTGTCGGAAGTATCGGAATGAGCTACTCCAAAATCTATGTTGTACCATAATTTCACGTTGTTGGGCGACTCATCAGTAAAGTACACCGCGGTAATTTTTCCGGTGACTTCCGTCAGATTTAAAGCATTGAAAGATGGCAAGTTAAACCACGATTTGTCAATAATATTTTTGTTAAGTTTCCCTTTAGTTTTGTGAATATTCTCATACACCTAAGTTCTAAGACAGAGTGGTTTGTTTCCGTTACCCTTGTTTACCTTTTCACAAGAGGAGTAACAGAGAGATGCCGTATGCTTAGAATTGGGATAATTGAACGTAGTCAAAGACACGGGTTTTTGATCGTCAAAATCGAGCTCTAGTTTCGAACAGATGTACCGTTTAAGATATTTCAATAGTTTTTGAGTTTCTGGGTCGCTGGGTGAAATCCAACCTTTACATTTTGATTTTTCGTCCAAAACGGCAGTCACCGAACCCTTTAAATATTTAAATTGCATGAAAGGAGACAAGGAAAACTTTATGCCGCTCTTAATCTTTGTGCCATTCTCGTTTTTAACTTCCAGCAAGTTTTTTTTGCAAGAGATTGGAAAGATTCGTTCGCCAGAATGATTGAGACATTTTGAGCCTTTTCTTTCACGGTTATTTTTTTTATTATATACATAAAATATTTTTTGAAAAGTCGCACGTTTTTTGAAAGTTTAAAAAAGGATATCGGTCAAAAATTTGGTTCACAAACTTAAAACCGACTTGCCCCACCCATTAATCTTCTCTCCGACAAGTTGGCTTCCACCATTTCTAGCATCGAAAAAACACCTTTTACATAAAAGGGTCTGACGTAAATTTCTATGCAAAGAAGAAGCAAATTAAGGAAGTGGCTTTCCCGCAGCATGCTGCAGATGTGGCCACAAAAGTTTATGTTGACTGGAATTGCCTATTACAGGATGGGCAAAAAGTATACTTCAATGCAACGAACAAACCAATAAGAAACCTAAGCGAACCTACTCTACCGAGCAATGCCGCTACAAAGGTATTCGTCGACAGCAATTGCTTGATACAAGATGATCAGAAGATATACTTCGATTCCGTGAACAAACCGATTAGAAATATAAAAGAGCCGACTTTACCTAGACACGCAGCTACGAAGAAATTTGTGCACGAAAGTTGTTTCATTATAATCAGTTTCTGCATGAAAAGCCCTTTGCATAAAGCAGTTGACTATTTCGTTAATTCTGGATCTATCGCGAATTACATAAGTACAAGTTCTGCTTTAATTCGTAAAGCAATTTTACACTGCAACGATCCGAGCATAGAAATCGTTGATAAATGTATAGCGGTGACAAAAACCTTTTTCATTTCCAAAACAAAGGAAGCAGATTCTACGACTACCATTTTCGACATTCCTTATGAGAAAACAAGATTAGTCCATTGCAGTACACACGGTCAAAGATTTTCATGCAGAAGACGTTTATTTCCATTTAGATTTGCACGTCACGTTTCAATAGATTTCATACTTTCTAAAACAGCTTCGTAATTACCAGCCTTAGAGAAGGTTCCTAGGAAAAATAAACAACAGCGGATACCACCCCCTCGGTCCCTTCGCCAACCCACCAATGTTTGCACGCGTTCGTAATTGTATTTAATTCCCAGCTCCAAGTAGTTAATCAAAGAACGGAGAGGACCCATGTTGCCACAATTATCGAAATAACAGGGTTTGCCAGAAATGGTAGAATAGGCTACCCAGTGACTTCCGTCTCCATCGTGGAAATCTTCCAAGTTTACGATTACGTTTTCACCAGTAGGCTTAAGTTTTAAAGGAAGCTTGTCTTACTAAAAGTACCTCTAAATTTAGAAATTTCACTACTCTAGCCAATCAGTTTAAATCATGATTTGCTAAAGATTTATCAAAGTTAATTAAACCCTGGGTGGCCTTAAGAAAGACCTTTGCCACGGAGCAATTGTTTTCGGCTTCGTTTTTTGTTTACTTTTTTTTTCTTCGAGCCGGAATCTTCCACTTTTTTATGATGTCGCACAAGTTCAGCTAGAATTTGTGTATCGTTTTGTTCTTTTTTTACGGCAGAAACCACCCCCGCGGTCGCTCCTGCCAACCCACTGGCCAAAATCAGCCCTAACAACGCCAACGGTAAAAAGCCACGTTTCTTTTTTCGCGGTCTTGTTTTGAGCGCCATATCTTTTTTATTAATAAAAAACTTCGACTTTGCTTCTGTCCAACTTTAGAATCCTTTTCCTGTCGCCATTGAGCAGAGCATGAAAGACAGTGTTATCTGGCACCGCTGCTCTAAACTTCAGTTTGACTTGTACATCCACGATTCCGGATTGAAGCCTCTCGGATTGCTTGGAGCAATCCAACACAATTAGCGAACAGGCTTTCTTGAACTGAAGCAAGTCGAAACTCAAATTGTTGGTGTTGTAACACAGCTACCTAAATTGCTGAGCCATTCTGTACAAGCCGACGTACTCTCCAGTGACAAAATTAGTATTCATATCGAGAAACGGATATATTTCGGAATTTAGAGTCACGTGAGCGTCTTGCAAACTACAGTGGTCGAACACGGCCGGATTTCTTCCTAAAGCATTCTGTCTGTTTGCTTGAAAAGCTAGAACTATCCACCTAGGTTTTTCAACCGCAGAAGTAGTCAGCACGCACCAGGTGAAGCTCGTATTTTGAGGGAGCTCGCAGCCATCATATTGCCAGTGTCTAAATCCTAAATCCACCGTAGTTCCGTTGTCTATGAGTTTGTAGCACAACTTTACTGTTGGCCGTGGCTGCAGCTTTGAAGATGACATTTGTATCGCTGGTCCTCATGTAAGTGAGCACTTGTTTACTTCCATAAATTAGCTTGTCGTAATTTTCAAAAAACCCCATGATGTGTTTCAAGGGAGTGGCGAATGTAAAACTTCTTTTGGGAGTTGTTTCAATGATGATGAACATCGTTTGAAACCCAAGTTGTCGGTTAGGTCAGCAGCGACAGAAGTTGCACTATCCAATGCCCGGCACTGTTCTGCCAATCCATAAGACAGCAGCCCTTTCATTACGGTACCGAACCCTGGATAATTTAACTCGTCCACTTGTTTATCACCTAGATGGTATTTGTTCTTAGAAAACAGGAACATGGTAGCATTATTAATCAACATCGCTACGTCATCATTGGCGTAAGCTGATTCATTGTGCTTCAGCAACCTGCCTTTAATCAAGAGGTAACTGTTGGCAACGTGCAGAAATAAATCTTGGTTTTCCACGTGTATTCGGATTTCAGAATTTACGTTGTTGAGATTCGCACTGACGATGACCTATATTTGTGAAAGGCCCAACATTCGAACGACGAGTCATACAATAAAGGTTCGTTGATTTTTAAATAGTCTTCTACAATGCAATTCTAGCCATTGTTATAAATTTGATGAAAGCTTTGTTTCTAGGCGTTAAACTGTTTGCGTTTTTATTATTGTAAAATTTTTATTTTTAATGTTACAAAAGAATCCTTTTCTTTTTTTCCAAGCACGAGCATCTTGTCCTTTTTTTTTTATTTTTTTGATTTTAAATGAAGTCGCACCGTGAGGGTCTCGCCATTCAAATTCAAACGGGTCATTGGTCTGAGATGTAAGCCACACTCTTATGCTCCTGATTAAGTTCATAGTAATGGGTAAATAGATTAAATTATGCGGAGACTCGATGATTTTGAAACCCGGAGGTTAATTTGGATAAAACTAATATAAAGTGGGTTGAGTGTCAGCATTTACGTAAGAATTTGCAATGATGTCAACGTGCACAAAAATGATGTTTATATTTCTTATTTCGACGGTGTTTTGACTTTCTCAACTGCTCAAGTAGGTTCCTAAATAAAACCCCAAGACTCGAGCCAAGCTCTTTTTAACCGTAAAGGCTATTCTGTATTTTGAATCGTTAATTATCAAGTTCATTTTTAAAGTGTTTACGTTAGAAAGAATCGAAATGGCTTCCCTGTCATGACCATTTTGATCTATCGAGTTTTTGAGAAATTTATTCAAATCTTCAATATCGTAAGTCCCGGGGGTGACTATCACTTTCTGCCAAATTAGACCAGCATCTACAGTGTATTTAATTTCATTATTTTTTGAATCGATGTTGTATCTGCTGTTATACGTGTCTAATTAATAAGAGCTAATTCGTAGCTTTTTTCAGGGTCCGAATGAATCGGAGTATTTAGATTTAATCTAAAGTCAGAGTCTTTGTCAGTGAGGATAAAAGAACAAGAGTCCATTTCTTTTTTAATTCTCTTTTTTCATCCGATAAACAGAGTTTACTAATGTGTAGGTACGGATGACTGCCAAATTTAGGGGGAGGCAAAATCACCCCTCCTCCAGACTAACGAAAAGATAGTAAAAGGCAATTTCTCACTCTCCTCCATATTGACGCCCATCGGAAATGGCGTCATTCCCACACTCATTGAAAGATTTACGAAAACGAATAAAAGGTAGAAAAAGGTGCTTTCTCACCTCTTCCAGACCGTTGGAAGCCCCTCCCACCGTACCCTCCTTTCATCATGTGACCGGAAGTGATGCCATAGGAGATAGCAAAAAAAAAAACACTTTCCCACCATCCTCCAGATTGACTAAAACGAAAAAGGTAGTAAAAGATGCTTTTCCCACCCATCTCCAGATTTACGAAATGAAAAAAGGTGGCAAAAGGCACTTTTTCACCCTACTCTAAAAATTCCTGAAAACCGGAAGTAATGTCTGATAACGTTTGATCACGTGATCGGGAGTGAGGGTGTTTGTGATGTGATGCTCATTTCCCCCTCCTCCATCCAGATCGATGAATTTCCGCGTGTGGGACGTGGGTTTTAGAGGGTGTTTGTCCGTTGGCAAAAAGTACTTTTCCACCCTCCTCCAGACTAATCTAATCTAACCTAAAATAGACTAACCTAACCTAACCTAGAATAACCTAACCTAACCTAACCTTAAATGGGATGCATGTAGCTGACTAAATATCGTATTTTACCCTACTGACGCTAATCCATGGGCTGCTACAGGTCGCTTTGCTCGGGGTCCCCGGGGATCCCTCACAAAGCTCGCGCTGCACATTGACAGTTTTTTGCTGTTCCATAGCCGGATACCATTGGGCAGTAAAGGGTTAGTGTAGCTTCGAATGGGGCAGAGAAAAAGAGTTATTAATAGAGGAATTATCAACCTGCTGAAAAACACTAATTGGGATTACCTTAAAAATCTTACTGACCCAAATAAAATTCATGAACAAATTGAAACTGAAGTAAAAAATATTTATGAAAGTAATTGCAGGAAAATAAAAACTCAAACAAAAACAAAAGTCGTCTGACAGGACGGAAGTGCGTGACCCCTAGACTATAGTTCTAGGGTCATGGGTGTTTTTTTTTGAAACCCGCGGTGTTGAGAGTTCGTCATCTTTCATGTTCATCAGTAAAAAAAAGAAATGGTTTTTTAGTAGTTGATGTGGTAATGACATGTGCTTGGATGTATGTGTTTGTAATAATATATTATTATTATTCTTATTACCAACTGTTTTTAATACCATACTATTAAAACTAAGAAATATTAATAAAAGAAATAAGAAAGAAAAGAAAAAAGAAATAAAAAGAAGATTTTATCAATGTAGCTAAATTTTAACTGATTATATTGTCTTTTAGGGTTTTGACTAAAGTAGTTCTAATTTTAATTTTACTTCTAATTTTAAATTTTAAATTTTTGTTTTTGTTACTTACTAATATTATATGTGCTAAATGCTATGTGTTATATGTAAATGGTCCTACATACAAATGTCTATATTAATTTGTGTAAATATTGATTTTTTAAATTCAACACATACAAACTCAGCCGAGTTTCGTGCTTTCTTTTTGTTAATAAACAACATTATATATTATTATTTATTATATTATAATAATAACCAGACGGCGAGATGGACTGTTTCACTATACTGGAGCTTCCTCAAAAATGGTCTTTTAAACACAGTTGCAGCCTAATTACAGAAGGGTGGATAAGAAATTAGAGTACATAACCTACCAGTGAGTAATTCGAGACTATCCATTTTAAATTTGGCGAAATAGGTGCAAAAATATCCACATTTTTAAACCAGAACTGAAGACGACGAAGGCAAGCGTTTTTGAACTGTTCATAAATGACGTCACGGATTCGCTGATAAATTACGTCATAGAACCATCTGTAAATTACGTTTCTGTTCTGTACAAAAAATTAAAAAAAGGGAAACGAACTGCTTCTCTGAAGTGGACATACCCTCGTGTGTTGTAATTTTTGCGGCCGAATTTCAAGATGTCACACTGTCAAGACTGTGATGAAGGTGACTTTATTATTTGTGCAGTGTGTAAAGGGAAGTATCGTAATACATGTGTTGGACTCGCAGCATCTACAATAAAAGATAGGCGGGCAGGAAAGACTGGAAATGTAAATGCTGCATAAAAGGTAAAACTGGGCAACAAGATGAAGAAGAAGGGGATGAAGAAAACGAGACAAACCCAAACACTGACGAAACTGACACAAATAAACAAAAAAAGTGATATTGCACAAGATAAACTTGCGGGAGAAAAACTTAGTGACAGTCAACAAGCACTGAGTCGAAAAAGCATTAATTGCTTTGAAAAACGATAAGAATAACAGCATCGTAAAAATAGAAAAAAAACGTTGGAAAATGTAAAGAAATGCAATGATCAAATTTTGGATTGTATGAAATTTATGGAAAGAAGATACGAAGAGATTAAAAAAGAATGGACCTGCTAGAGAACAACATGGGCCAACTCAGAAAAGAAAAAAATGAAAGCACTACTGAAATCAAAACAACACTAAATGAAGTAAAACAAATTCTAAACGAAGCAGATCAATACTCTAGAAACCACAACATCGAAATATTTGGAGTCGATAATATAAAAAAACAAAAGAATGGAAGACTTTAGTCATTGCCTAGAGGATGCTTTACACCTGAGGAACTTTGAGGATTAGCATACCGACAAGGTTCACCGACTGCCTACAAATACATGGCAGTTCGGAAAACATTATCATACAATTTACATTTTTTGAAAATAGCACTGAAAATAAGATTTTTATAAACAAACACCTTACCCCATTCTATAAAACACTACTTTGGCGAACAAAGCAAGCAACCAAACAAAACTTTAAATATGTGTGGTTCAGGGATGGCAAAATTCAAATGAGAATAAAAATGAAAAAGACTAGCGTGTCTACAGTATTAAAAACGAAGACGACCTTGAAAGACTGAAAAGAGAAATAACCAATGCATAGCAGAAAGTAAATGCTGTAAACAGTTCATTCAACGATTGACCTGGAGGCAATCAGTGAACTAGCCAATCAAGTGTGTGATAACTTCACCAAATACAAACTTTGTTCCCCTGGTAACGTTGACAGTGAAAGCATGAACTGTGTACATGTAAATGTCAGAAGTTGTCAAAAAAACAGGATAAGCTTAAAATTGACCTTAAAAGCAGCAATATTAATTGGGATGTTATTGCCGTTTCTGAAAGAAATATTAGAAGCAAAGAATTAGTAAATTATAATTTTGAAGGCTATAAACAAACTGCAGTTTGTAAAGATAATCAGAGACGTGGGGTAATAATGGCATTCATCAAAGAAAATAATGCCAACATGAGGTGATAAAAATTGGCTAAAACAATGCATTGGATATCGTAACTGAAAGTATTGATGAATACACTTGTAACTATATTATTGTATACAGACAGCCTTTATCAAATAGATTCAATTTCTACGAAGATTTGCAAAACTTCTGCAGTCTAATAAAACAATAAAAAGATATAATTTTTATGGGTGATTTTAACTACAATACTCTAACTGAAACTCAGAATGATTGTGAGAAATATGAAATTAACAAATTTGAAAACACAATAGCAAGCTTCGGTTACAGCCAACAAATCAAAACACCAATAAAAATAATAGGATGACAAAATCATACATTGATTTAATTTTCACAAGTACTTTCACTTGACTGAAGACGTAGTGGCATTACTTTGAAACTAGTGGCTCACTATTATACAGCGATTGAGTTAATCAATAATAGTCACACAAAAAATCATTAAATTCAAAAATGAAAAATAAAAAAATAAATCGTACCTCTAGGCCACAATTACCATCCTTAAATCATAAAAAAATAATGGAAGAATTAAACACCGTAAACTGGGACTACCTGAAAAACCTTGAATACCCTAATGAAATTTATGAAGAAATTGGAAAACTATTAACTTAGTCTATGAAAATAATTCTTTCAAAGGAAATGCGACGTGGTCAAACGTTAAAGTGAAAAAACTTCCAACAGTCGCGTGGAACAGCATGTAATTAATCTAAATTCGTTCATCACGTCATCTATGAATATGTCGCACTCAAACATTGTATTGGGTGATTTTAACCTCTCTTCAATTAACTGGAAGATACATAGTTCCTCCGAACAGGTTCATCGCATTTTCCTTGCCAACGTCACCTCACTGGGTCTCCGTCAACTTGTCGAAGAACCAACACGTAGGGACAATATTTTGGATCTGCTTTTTACGGACTGTGGTCGCCTCATTTTTTATACCAAAGTTTATTGACCACTTTGGCACAAGCGACCATTATATGGTCTCTTTTAAATTGCACTGCAAAACTTCACACTGCACTAACAGGCAGCCGGTAATGGGCAAAATTGATTTAATAGCCTGAGGGAAAATCTTGTCAATATAAACTGACATAAACTTTTGGTTTCAAGTAATCTCAACATTGATCGTGCTTGGGATGTCTTCTACTCCACACTCCAAGATGAGGTAAAAAAAATGTCGATCAGCAAAACCACATTTCCACCATCATGGTCCTCGGCTACCAAAGAGTCTTTCAAAGCTGAAATGCAAGAAGCTAAATATTTGGCACAGATATAAATGTCAACCTTCGGCAGAACTTTTGAGTCGGTTCAACGAGTGCCGAAATTTATACTCGGCCGAGGCAGCAAAATGGCACCGTTCTCGTGATTCCGCGATCCTTTCTGAGGGAACACTTTCAGCCCTGTTTAGAATCTATCGGGAAAAGAATGCTACATCAAGAACCTTCCCTCCACTTAAATCTGGTGGCAATTTCATAACAGACAATGGTGCTAAGGCAGAAATCCTGAACGCACTGTTTGCCTCCAATGGGGTGCTCGACGATGCCAGTGTTAACCCACTATTTGATGCAGAATTAGTTTCTTCTTTCATTATTAACAACAAAATATCTTTCACTGCCAGTTCTGTCTCACATGTAATCAATAAGCTCAAAATGAGTATTCTGTGGGACCAGATGGGTTTTCGGCATTCTTTTACAAGCAAATTTGTAGGGAAGTTAGTTTTCCACTGGGTACTTTGTTCAGTTTGTCTTTTGCTGAGAATAAATTACCAATGCTTTGGAAGATGGCGGTAGTGATACCAATCTTCAAAAAGGGTGATGCCCCGGATCCATGCAATTATTGACGAATTGCGCTAACGGTTATTCCGTGCAAAATCATGGAGTCAATCATCCGGGACCGTATGATGTCTGTGATCAAATCTAATAACTTAATTGGTAATGATCAATTTGGCTTTATGCCTGGCCGCTCAACAACTCACCAACTTTTAATGTGTTTCGATGGGTGGACGAGCACCCTGGACGTGGGAATCCCGACTCATGTTGTGTACTTTGATTTTAAGAAGGCTTTTGAGTCAGTTACAATTTCCAAGCTGCTTTTTAAGCTTGAAAATATAGGCTTCGGAGGAAAACTATTGAAATGGATTTCAGCATTTATTAACAACAGATCTCAGTGTGTTTTGGTCGGTGATTCCTTTTCATCATCCTTGAATCTCATTAGCGGCGTACCACAGGGCTCCGTTTTGGGCCCATTGTTGTTTGTGGTCTACTAAACGACTTATCTTGTAATCTATCTATAATTGAAAGTTTGCAGACGATCTTAAGATCGATAAGGCAGTTATTGACATTACTGATGGTGCGTTGTTGGCCCTTGAGATTGACTATGTTTCCAGTTGGTCGGCCAAGTGGCAACTGCCAATTTCGTTAACCAAATATCAAATTATGCATATTTGAAATTCAAATTCAGGACACCGTATCATCTTTATAATGACCTTCTTCCTTCGGTTAGCTCAACTAAAGATCTTGGGGTCTGGTTTTGTGATGGACTTAAGTTCAGCCTGCACTGTCGCAAAATTACTGCGTCTGCGTATGCGCGCATAGCTCTGGTTAACAGATGCTTTTCGTCTGGTGACCACGAAATCAAAGTTTGGGCTTGATTCAAGGTCTATGTCAGACCAATTTTGGAGTACGCTAGCCCCGTTTGGTCTCCTTATTTGCTTCATGACATTGATGCGGTAGAGGCAGTCCAGGGACGGTTTACCAAGGCATTGCTTGGATTGCACAACCTGTCATATGGAAGATGTCTGCAGATCCTTAAACTTGACCCACTCGAACTACGGAGAATCAAAATTGATCTTATTCTTACCTATCAAATTATTCATGGTATAGTTGGGGTGGATGTGCCTCTTTTTGACCTGTTGGAGTCAAATCGGAATAGAGGTAATTCCCTAAAGCTTACGGTGCAAACATCACATTTAGATTGTAGACGTAGCTTTTTCGCATTGCGTGTGGTTAAGATTTGGAATTCAACAATTCATATGTTTCGAAGCCGCCTCAGCTCGTATAATCTAGAGATTTTTATGCGTCGGTCTTTTCCTCTGAGTTGAATATGTAATCTTGCATATAATTACTCTTCTTATGTCTGTTCCCTCCCCATTAAACTTTGACTGCCTGTTAGTGACCCACGGTCCTTGCCTGACCTGTTGATATTGCAACAAATTGTTTTATTTCATTTTATTTTTACATTATTATTTTTTATTTATTCATTTTTAAAAATGACAATTCCCATTTTGGGAATGCTTTTGTTTTAAGTACTTATCAGAACCAAAATTTGTTTTACGTAACGATGCTTTTTAAACCATCTCATTTGTTCATCTGCTTTTATTTTTACTTGGGCCGATCCTCCACGTCCCGTGTCCAACACGTTTGGCGATGCCATCGGGGGCCTTAGAGTCCCTGGCAGGTCTAACCTTGGTGGT
The DNA here is from genome assembly GCA_023313725.1 of Lithobius niger. Taxonomy (NCBI): domain Eukaryota; kingdom Metazoa; phylum Arthropoda; class Chilopoda; order Lithobiomorpha; family Lithobiidae; genus Lithobius; species Lithobius niger. The sequence continues at coordinate 30,730 of JAHWFP010095228.1, read as the reverse complement.
TAGGCATTCGTGTCCCAACACTTATCCCCTTACCTTCCCTTGCTGGCCAACCGCTTTCATTACATATGATTGTCTTCTGTTTTAATATAGGCTGGCTGTTAGCAATCTTAGGATCCTTGCCAGACCTGTTGCTATCGTGACAAAATTATTATTATTATTATTATATTATTATTTGGCCGCCATTTTGGAAATGACCGCCAAAAAACGGATTTTTCCAAATAACGCCGTAAATACAAATTTTTTTAAATGGACAATGTGAAGCAAAGTTTTAGAAAAAATAATTTTAAACAACTTCCCAAGAATGACGTTTCCTGAAAAATGAATAGTATAGACGCTACAGCTGTTTTTTAAAGTAAAATATCGATTTTCGCTGTATTGCATGCATTTTCACCATTTTTACGTTACTAGGACATCTTCAAAAGACTGTAGCTCGGCCCCTATTTAAGTTACCCTAATTTTTTGGACTTCGCTGAAAAGAACACATTACAGCCTTTCCATCTAGCCTAGTTGTAGCGAGCTAAGTTAATTATACAGATAACAGAAGTACTTTGAAGAAGATAAACATTAATACTGGACAGGTTAACTAACGCCCCAATTTGTTGATTGTATTTCTAAGCGGTTATAGAAACAGCCTTCCTTACATAATTTATTGCAAAACTTTATTATCTTATATAGGCTATACAATAATATATAATTATATTAATAAAAAATATATAGTCGAAAATAACGGAATATTGTTATGAATTATTACATAATAATAACTCGCACTTCTTTTTATTCTCACATGTGAAACTGAAAATATCATCAATTGAGTCCTATTAATCTAAAAAGATCTTTCCCGTAAGGAGATATTGTTGATTTATGTATTATATGTCAGCAAAATACCGGCGAAAGTGTAACATCAACAAAAAATTGGATGCCAGCGCATCAGTGTCGCTGAAGAACTTTGCGAAGATCATGTTCTCGCGATATTAATAAAACCATTCCAGGTGATCTCGTCTTTTATCATATGAACAATAATTGTTATAAATTATATACTCATAAAGCACAGCTAGAGAAGATTTCCAGCACAAAACGAAGGAAGTTCGAAGACGATGTCAATCTAGAAGATGCTGGAAGTAGTACTAGCTAAACATCCTGCTCTACGTGGTCAGGTGTGCCTGCTTGAACTCTCCCGAGTCAAAGAGAGCAGAATAGGTAAAAAAAATATGTGTTATGTGTGGACAAATGGAGTCCTCTGGCTAACGTGAAAAGTACAGAATTTGTGAGGAAGGCAGAGCATCAAAACTTTTAATGACAGCCAAGAACTCTCAGGACAGGTCTACACAAGAATTGCTGATCTGACAGATTTGGAGGAAGCTGCATATCTTTAGGAAGTATTTTGACTTTTTTAAAAGACATTTTCTCCAGAAGCATCGTTTCCAATGTTCAAAGTATATGTTGACTGTATCTGGAAAGGTGGGATGTTAAAAAGTTCTGAAACGAATGTAAAAACAAGTTTTGGTATTTCCATGAGCCCCCCCCCCCCAGGTGACTGCAAGTCTTGATCATCACAAAATCTCTCATGCAGATCAAAATCAACTTCCAAAAATGTTTTTCTCAATAACTGAACATTCCTTTATGATGTCTGTTGATCTAAGTTTCTCAGTAACAACTTCAACCGATACAGAAGAATCGAATGCCATTTTTGATTTATTGGCTTCAACTTGACTAGAATATTTAATCTCTTCACCAAGTGTCTTTTCTAGTTGGGATTTAACAACTCTAATTTTAACTTTTTCATCACATAATCTGTCGTTAATTTTCTCTGTGACTTCCGATAAAACGAAGGCTACGCCGTTCTTTAATTGAGGTTTAATTTCCTCAAAGACCTCAGCAAATATTTTGTTTCAATTCGAGTTACTTGTCGATCATATCGAAGAGGAAACTACTAACACACCCTAAATGACACTATAGGTCAGCTGTAAATACACTTTTCACGTCTGTCAGACCAGCAATTCTTGTGTAGACTTTGTCCTGAGAGTTCTTGGCTATCATTAAAAGTTTTGATGCTCTGCCTTCCTCACAAATTCTGTAATTTTCACGTTAGCCGGAGGACTCTATTTGTCCGCACATAACACATATTTTTTACCTATTCTACTCTTTTTGACTCGGGAGAGTCCAAGCAGAAACACCTGACCACGTAGATCACGATGTGTTGCTAGTACTCCTTCCAGCATCTTCTAGATTGACATCGTCTTCGATCTATCTTCGTTTTGTGCTGGAAATCATCTCTAGCTGTGCTTTATGAGTATATAATTTATAACAATTATTGTTCGTATGATAAAAGAAAAGATCACTTGGAATAGTTTTTTTAATAGCACAAGAACATGATCTTTGCGAAGTGCCGCGGGATCTCTGATGCGCTGGCAGCCAGTTTTTGTAGACGTCACACTTTCGCCGGTATTTTACTGACATATAACACATAAATAAACAATATCTCCTTACTGGCAAGATCTTTTTAGATTAATAGAATAATCATAACAATAATCAATAATCATAGAATAATAATGTAATAATTCATAACAATATTCCGTTATTTTCAACTATATATTATTATTATTATTATTATTATTCTATCGCCATTTTGCCACCTACTATTTACGAAATTAAAGAAATATTAAATAATATTTCAGTAAAAAAGTCTAGTGGATACGATGGATTCCTTATGGACCATTTTGTCAAAACAAAAGAAAATTCTGCTATCTTTCTCCAAAAACTTATAAATGTTATTCTTGATTCTGAGACTTGGCCTGACAAACTAAAAAAACAAATCCTTAGACCAGTGTATAAAAAGGGTACCCGTACTGATCACACCAACTACCGACCAATTGCTTTACTGCCTTCAGTTAATAAGATTGTTGAAAGATTTTTTACTAATAAAATCGAAAACTTTTTTCTTAAATACAAACTTTTAACATCAGGCAATTTGGCTTCCAAAAAGGTAAGGGGACCACGGACGCGCTCCTTTACATTAACAACCACATTTGTCGTGCTCTAAATGAGGGCAAATTCGTCAGTGCTATCCTCATTGATCTTCAGAAAGCCTTTGATACGCTAAATTTTGACATTCTAAAGACAAAACTTAGCAAATACGGAATCCATGGAAAAATTCAAAACATTCTTTTGAGCTACCTTACTGACAGAACTTCTAGTGTGAAAATTGACGATTGTCTCAGTGAATGGACAGAGATTAAATATGGTGTCCCTCAGGGTTCGATTCTGGGCCCTATCCTCTTTCTGATTTACCTAAACGATATAAATGATTTCAATTGGAACACTTATCTTACTCTCTTTGCTGATGACATCTTCCTACTGTCTATAAATGTAGACAAAGATACAATGATTTGTAATCTGCAAACCGATTTCAACTTAATTAACGAATATCTTTTTGAAAATGAACTTTATATTAATGCAGATAAAACATGTGTTCTTCCCTTTTCTACTTCACATATGACTTTAGAAAATTTTGACATTAAATTGCACCACCCTAACTGCAATTTTACTGAAATTAGTAGGACCTGTACCTGCCTAAGCCTAAATATTGTTAAACAAGCTAAATACCTTGATATTGTGATTGACAGAAACTGGAAATTTTATGACCACATCAATAACTTAATCACAAGGTCAGGCAGTTCCTTCCTGGTCTTTATAAAATCAGGAATATTTTGGATGAACATAACAAAAGACTTATTTACAATACCTGCATACTTTCTCTTGTCAGATACGCATGCCCTATTTTTGCTTATACTTCTTCTGGATACATTGCCCGTCTTCAAAAAATACTAAATAAAGCTTGTAAGATTCTTTTCAGAGATGTTAACTCCACACAAAAAACATCAGATCTTCTTCAAGAGAAATCACTGATGACCTTTAGGCAAATTTCAGATTTTACAGTAATTACACAAAATTACTTTAACAAAGATTACAACATACCTGTGAAGAGAGCGATCAGGAACAATAATAATTGGCTGACCGTACCTTCCTTCAGGAACTCTTATGGAACGAGAACCATGAACTTCATTTCACCCTCTTTACTAAACAAACTCCCCATAAACTTACGCGAAATTAGGAATAAATTTCGATTGAAAAAAGAATTAAAAATGTGGATGTTTTTAAAGAAATAAAGCTCCTGTTTTAACCTATGATTCTATTTACGATAGCATCTTTTTTTTTTTTTTTTTACTACTCTTTGCATTGTACTTTTTATAACAATTGACACCTGTTATCCTTATATAAAAACTTGAAAATATATTTTACACAACACATCTGTTACCTATATTCTATAATTATTTTTTTTGGTAAATGGCACATACAGTCTGCGGACTCGGGCCTTAAGATGTAAACCTTACGAATAAATTATTATTATTATTATTATTATTATTATTATTATTAATATAATTATATATCTGTATACTAAGATTATAAAGTTTTGCAATAAATTATGTAAAGAATGCTGGTTCTATAACCGCTTAGAAAAACAATCAACAAAGTGGGGCGTTAGTTAACCTGTCCCGTATTAATGTTTATCTACTTCAAAGTACTTCTGTTATCTGTCTAATTAACTTAGCTTGCTACAACTAGGCTAGATGGAAAGGCCGAAATGTGTTCTTTTCAGCAAAGTTAAAAGAATTAATGTAATTTAAATAGGGGGCGAGCTATAGTTGTTTGAAGATGTCGTAGTAACGTAAAAATGGTGAAAATGCATGTAATACAGCAAAAATCTATATTTTACTTTAAAACAGTTGTAGCGTCTATACTATTCATTTTTTCAGGAAACGTCATTCTTGTGAAGTTGTTTAAAATTAATTTTTCTACAACTTTGCTTCACATTGTCCTTTTAAAATATTTATATTTAGGGCGTTTTTTGGAAAAATCAGTTTTTTGGCAGCCATTTTCCAATAGGCAGCCAATGCCCACGTGGACAGGTTATCACCATAGTGCATTTTAATAATGGACATGTTACCTACATAATCCACTTGAGTGATTCTCCATACATTGAAATGGTCACAGTACCACCCTTAGCAAGTCGACTATACATGTAAACTTCAATAAAACTTTCTGAACCTTCAGTTGATATATAACAATCTATGATTATTTTGTTCGATGCAAATGGGAAATCAAAACAATGGTCTACAAAACCGGCCAATAATACAAAATTGGATAATAAGTCTAATGAAAACTTGGGCGACTGCAACGGGAAACCACAGTATTTTCATGCAAACGGGAAAGCACGACTAGGCTCTATTAAACCGGCCATATAAGTAGGGGTTGTAAATAATAATATGTATTAAGGTAAATAATAAAAAGGCTGCTTTTGATGCTCTTATTTTGTCAAATGCTAATTATGGAATAACAGTTTACGGAACAACAACAGAAGAATTCCTAATACGACTGCAAAAGGTCATTAACAAAGCACTTAAAGCACTTTAAAAAAAACATACAGTGGTGCCGAAATTTACAAAAAATATCAGATTTTTAAATTACAACAAACACTTCTTTGGAATGTCTTAATAAGAAATTATAACTGTCACGAGTTCAAAATCAAAACAAAAAGTACTGTTAGAGGCAATAATTGCTGGTTAATCGAACCTAGATGTAATAATTCTTGTGGACGTAGGGGTATGAATTTTGGTTTATGTATTATGTACAAAAAGCAATAAATTATTATTATTATTATTCTTTTCTATGGTTATGATTCTTTAAAAAAATAACTGAATACATTGAAAAGTTTAAATTTTTAAATAACATACAATTTAGACACACTAAAAATAAAGGTACCTATGATCTACTAGTAGAATTAAATGAAACAAAAACAAAGGCGCTACATGAAAAAAATATGTAGGTGCTGTCTTAATTGACTTGCAAAAAGCATTTGACTCTTTTGAACCAAAAATATTATTGAAGAAATGTGAAACATTAGTCTGCGTGGAATAATGTACAATTTAATAAAAAGCTACCTAACAAATAGAAATTCGACAGTTAAGATAAAGGAAAACTGCAGCAATTATACAAATATTCACCCAAAACCAAAACTGTATAAGAGAAGCCGCCAAGTTTACAAAAAGGTCAACCTTTCAAAGTAGTGATATCATTTAACCAGGGAAAGGCCGCTAAAGTTAATCCTATTAGCCAAGTTAAGCGCACCTACTAATAATTCGAAGGTTAAATGGAAACTAGAATATTGCTACTAGCGGTAGCAATCTTCAAGTTTTCATTTAACGTCCAAAGTATTATTCAGTGCGATTAACTTGGCTAATAGGATTAACCTTGGCGGCCTTTCCCTGGTTGAATGATATCACTATTTTGAAAGGTTGACCCTTTTTGTAAACTTGGCGGCTTCTCTTATACCAGTTTTGGTTTTGGGTGGAAATCACAACTTTCATAGGCCTGTGAATGTACAAAAAATCCCGCGGTGTAATTGTTACCTTTACCTTTTTTGTGTGGAGGTATGTTATATCTATGAATTTTCTAATTCATAATTTTCACATTTGCTATAGTCATTCCGAATAAATTAATAACAAGCATAAGAGTATGGTAATTGCAAGGACCTAACAAGTTCTTATGGCATAAAAGATACCCTGTGTCTTATTGAACCAGTAATGAGAAATTTATTCGGGTCGTAGAGCAGAAAATTCATTTTGAATTCGCGTACCGTAAAAAAAACTATTTGGATTTGATGGAAAAAAAAACGAACAAACCTTTGCAACCCACCTGTGCATTTTGTTTCCTAATCTTCTTTCCAGCAAAATTGTCTCTTTTATCATCGTGGGGCAAATAATTCAGTTTGGATTCGTGTACCGTAACAAAAAACCTACCAAACCTTTGCAATAAACGATACTCCGTCTCTTATTGAACCATTCCATTCCATTCTGAATTTTAATTGAGGCTGCGGCCTACTGCTATGCACCCCATAAAAACCACCACCACCTATTTGCAACAACAGTGAAGTTTGACAATTAGGTACTGAAACGATAAGCGTGCAACACCTATAAGCGTGCAGCGTGTAGCAGGTTATAATTACTGTTGGATGACAATACAAACAATGGTTACAACAATAATTTTGCACTTACGAGCCCCTTCAGGGACACGTGCGTCTAGCTGCAACCCCCATTTTAAAAAAAGGCACTTCCTCATATGACGCTTTACCTGTCTGCCAAAATTTAGATCTGGCAACTTTCCCTAATCAGCTGTAGACGTGTCGTTGTACCTTATGAGAATTAACATGGGAGCCTGCGGACTAGTTACTAGTTACTAGTTACCAGTAACACAAATCAACGTTATTGAGGACACTTTCTCTCCATGAAGGACATGTTCCCACATTTTCGTGTTGACGTTTTCTTCGTTACTGGACCCAAGACACCTGATTCAAACGATTTGCAAAGATTTCTACCGCGTGGAGAATTTACACCAGTATGCTGAAATCAGGTATAAGTTGGTTTCAGTTAAAAGACACAGTCTGCTAGTGTAGGCCGCCTTTTTTCATCAACAATCATTTTTTAACAATCGGATGTCTACAATCGGATGATCTACTATTACTTGGCAGCGATACACTTGCATGTGTCTAAATCACATATGGAGTACCGCAAGGATCAGTCTTGAGACCACTACTTTTCTTGATATATGTAAAAGATATTGATAAATTTATGTATATGTTTGCAGATATGTTTATGTATATATATGTTTATGTATATATGTATATATACATTTATATGTTTATGTATATGTTTGCAATCTTACTTTCAATAAATAAAAATTATACTGATATGATCAGCAACTTACAAAAGAACTTTGACATAATTAATGGGTGGTTAATGGAAAACAAACTGTATATTAGTGTAGAAAAAACGTCATACCTTGAAATAACAGTACCAAAAATGAAAAATAAACAAAAGGCAAACATAATAACACATTCTGAACAGTTTAAAAAAATTAAGTCCGGAATAAGTGATAATAATTGTAATGAAACATGCAAAGAAATTATTTTCAGCGTACTTTTAAGATTCCCATATTAATTTTTCTCTAAGTATTAGTTTTAGGTTATTTAAATTTTGATATTCCATCATCTCTTTTGTTAATTCATTACAGCTGTTTGGTATATACCACGTTCTATTTCTCTTACCATATGTATTGTTTCATCTTGGTAGTATGAACATTTCTGTATACTTGTCTTTGTTATATAATTTAAGTTGATTTTTGTTGTAATTTTTTGTAAGTGCAACATAGTTTTTTAGTTTCAAAATTTTCAGTATCTTATTTTATTTATACAGGATGGCCCAGCCGTCTGAAGCAGCCTGCTGCCATTCCAAATCTACGAAGAGGTGAACCACGAAATTGTACATACATATACTATGGGTCGGGGGACATGTAATATGCTAGTTTAAATGACCTTGGATTGGCCCTTCAACATCATCACTATGCTAAAATTTGAACTGTACATCGTAGAATAGTGGTGTAAATTGGAAAGTTGTAGAGAACCATGAGCCAATGCTAAAACAAATAATCATAATGAAAATCGGATTATAAGGGAAGGAGTTATCCTTCAAACAAGTTAGTCACAATAGCTTCACTGCATGTCTTCATGATGTCCAGCAAAGAAGGCGGAGTACCAAACGAAAGTATCGCAGCAGTAAGGGATACAGAATCAGGTTTTTTCTTTCCTATCCAGAAATGTGTGGTGCGTTTTCCACAAAATTGGAAAGTGGTTTCCTGAAGCATGCATACGTACAGTTACAACTGGATGGACGGGATTAGAAAAGTTTACTGCATGTCAGGAAGGAAGTGAACATGCAACACTCATTTGGACAAAAACCGTCCCTCCTCCAATACATGCTTGACATGACTGATAATAAAAGAAATCAATTTAACTAATCCACTTTGCTTTAAATAAAAGAAAACCTAAAGCGATTAATCTGTCTTGCCCCTCCCTTCCCCACTCAAGGAAACATTTACAGATCCCTACCCCATCCAATGTAACTGAACATGTGCATGCTCCAGGAAACCACTTTCCAGTTTTTTGGTAAATGGACCGCAAGTTTCTGCTTAGGAAAGAAATCTTCTTTCTGTATCCCGTATTGCGGCAATACTTTCGTTTGGTACCCTAATGGCCCTATTTTCATTCTGTTTTTTGCTTTAGCATTGGATCAAGGTTCTCTACAACTTTCCAATTTACACCAGAAATCTACGACGAACAGTTTAATTTTTAGCATCGCGATGACCTTGAAGGACCAATCCAAAGTCATTTAAACTAGCAGCATTACAATGTCCCCCAACCCATAGTATATGTGTGTACATAAGTGGTTCTCCTCCTTACCTTAGTATGATTTAAATCCAAGCATTATATAATATTTTTTTAAATTTTGTGTGTTTAATGTTTTCTCAATTGATTTTCTCAATTTGTCTTATTCTTTTTATTAACTGTAGTATGTGTGCTTTGAAATTTCGGTTTTTATCTATTTCAATCCCTAGATAGTTCTTTTTCTAATTGGGTACATTTTTTATCGCATTTATCTTTGTCACATATTCCATCTGTATTTAAATTTCTACAATTTCCATATGTTTAATTATCCATATATGGATAATATAAAAAAATAATAATAATTAATAATTAATAACTAATAATTTATTCCACACTTTGCACGAAACCAAGGGGTTTGTATGTGCACGCTAACAAAATACAATACAGAAGTCAGTGTTACACAAAATTCTCTAAATTATAAACTATTTTATTATTGTAACTACAATATACAGAATTTCTACAAAACGACTAAAATAAAGACTACAATAAAGACTACAGTGTTAGTACACTAAAGACTATTAAGATTACAGTATTAATAAAGCCTTATTTTAAAATCCATTTTTTAATTTCTTTCCTAAAGTTATAATCTAAGTCCCTTAATTCTACTGTTAATTTATAAAATACTTTTGGAATTATTTAGTTCATTGTACGTTTCTCATATGAATTTCTGTATGAAGGCATCCTTAACCAATTATTATTATTTCTCACAGCTCTTACTATAATTTCTTTCCAATCTTTTTTCTTGTAATGTTGCACTATTACAGTAAAACCCATTAACATTTCTAAAGTCATGAGTTTATTTTCAATTAATGTTTCCTTTGTACTCTTTTTAATTCTATTGTTATTAAAGAGAATTTTAGCTGCTTTATTTAATACTTTTTGTAAACTTTCAATTAGTCCTTTCGACGTTGTTGCATAAATGGTTAAAGCATACCTCACATTAGACATAATATAAGTTTCATATATTAATTTCTTAGTGTGAATATCTAAAATATCTCTAATTTTATACAGTAGCGGTATATTTCTTCTAATTTTATTTTTCAAATCCTCAATGTGTTGGTAAAATTTCCAATTCGTATCAATGTCAAGTCCTAAGTATTTTGTTCTATTTACAGTAGTAATTTGTTTGCAATCACAATTTGTCCTTAAACAATCATTATGGTGTGCTGTTATAGATACTTTACTTATCTCCACATGTGAGGTCTTAATTGGCATAAAACATGTTTTCTCGATGCTGATGCTGAGATCATTATTTTGGAAATAATTGCAAATTTTATTAAAATCATTTTGTAAATCCTTCACCATATTATTATTTTTTTCATTTATTGATAACATAAAGATATCGTCTGCATAAATTGTTAAATCTGTATACCAATTGATTTCTTTTAAGTCATTTATGTAAATAACGAATAATAAAGGGCCTAGAATTGAGCCTTGTGGCGCTCCATAATCAACATATTCCCAGTCATCCATGTTATCACCAATTCTGACACAGCACATTCTATTTGTTAGGTAATTTTCAATGATGTTGGCCATTTTCCCTATGATTCCATATAAGCTTAGTTTTTCCTTTAACACTCCTTTATCAAGAGTATCAAACGCTTTCATTAAATCAATTAAGATGGCTCCCACAAATTTACCTTCATTTAAAGCTTTTGTTATATTATTATTTAAAACATTTAATGCGTCAGATGCTCCTTTATTTTTGTTATATCCAAATTGTTTAACATTAATTAATTTAAACTTTTCTAGGAAATTTTGCATTTTATTAACAAAATACCTTTCAACAATTTTATTCAGTACTGGCAGTAGAACAATTGGTCTATAATTATCAATATCATGTTTTTTACCTTTTTTATAGATAGGTCTCAGGACTTGCTTTTTTAAGTTGTTAGGCCAAATTTCTGTATTTATAATTGCAGTAATCAGTTTGACCATGAAAGTACAAGTGTTTTTTGGTGTATGGAGAAAATGTTCATTTTGGAAACCATTATAGCCTGTAGCCTTTTTGCAAACAAAATTATTTAGAATTCCTTTTATTTCATATTCGGTTGGTGGTGTTATTGACATTGTGTTAACAATATTTAATTTTGATGTGTATAATTTAGTTTTCGTTCTAACCTTATTCCTATTCGCATTAATTATAATAATAATAATCTTTATTGCAAACAATGCTTGAAGTTTTTAGTAAAGACTTGTTTCAGCTGCAATACAATAAATACACATGTTTCAGTTTAACAAATATATAAATAACAGATATCATGATCATTTATTTACACATTTCATTTCACACTGTTTAATTTTAGTACTTAGGTTTTATATATTTTTTTCCATATTCAATACTTCAGTCATATTTTATAATTCTTCATAAGTTATGTCAGTTAAAAATAAAATTACTCAGTTTCATAATGTTTTATCATCTCATCTAGTAGTGCTTTCCTCAGCTCTTTCTTACTTTGGAAAAGTAGCATAAGTTTTTCTAATTTATTAAACATAGTAGATTTTATTTTTTGTTTCATAAAAATTATTCCAATGTGGTAGTTGGTATTTTTGTGACGTTTCTGTTAAATGTTTGCTTTTAGTTTCATCATTGTTTTTGTGCATGTTTGTATCATAATTTTTTACTATTATATAACCGTGTAGGCCTTTTATTTTTAATATTTTATTCTTAATGTATGTGTCATTTGTTTTTTGTCCTTCTTTGCAAAAAAGTACCTTTATTAGTTTATTGTGTACTCTTTGTAGTCTTTGTATGACATATTCTGTCGCAAATCCATAAATTTCTATGCCATACCTTAATATGCTTCTTATCCAAGCTTCGTACAGAATCTTTTTGTTCTCGCTGCTTAGTATATATTTTACATTATATAATTTTGGTATCATTTTTCTAAGTTTATTTATTAATATAGTTATGTGTTCTTTAGAATCCCATCTTGAATCTACTTCTAATCCTAAAAATGTTGTCGTATGTTTAATATTTAATTTGAACATGTCTTTTTACAATTTTGTGGATTGATTTTGTTTGCCATTAACTCGCAATGTTCTTTGTGTGTAATTAGTTTAATTTCATTTGTATTCTGTATTTTTGGAACAGTGATGTTTAGTTGTACTGTTTTTCTTCAGTTATGTATAATTCATTCTCAATAAGCCATCCATTCACCATATCAAAATATCTTTGTAGATTTTCAATCATGCTATTATAGTTAGAATTTATTGAAATTAATACTGTATCGTCAGCAAACATATATATATTGTTTTTTTTTTACCATAATTGTCTATATCATTCACGTATATAAGGAATAATAGGGGTCCCAATACCGAGCCATGTGGCACTCCAAACTTAACTTCTTTTTCATCGCTACAGCCATCATTAATTTTTACCATTACTTTTCTTTTCGTAAGATAGCTCTTTATGATATTAAATATCTTACCTCGTAGGCCTATATGTTTGCGTTTTCTCAGTAGAATGTTCTGATCGAAAGTATCAAAAGCTTTTTGCAGGTCGATGAAAACTGCTCCCACATACCTTTCGCGTCCAACGCTTTTGTTATTATCTCGTTGACTCCTATTAGTAGATCTGTTGTACTCTTTTGCTTAATATATCCATATTGAATTTTATTTAGTAATGTATATTTTTCTAAGAACTGGTTACTTTTATTACAGAAAAATCTTCCAATTATTTTATCTATTATTGATAGTAGTGATATTGGCCTATAGTTATTTTTATCTTTTTTTGTCTCCTTTTTTATAAATTGGTCGTAATACTTGCATCTTTAGTTCATCAGGCATTGTTACCTTCTTAATGCCCTTTTCGGCGAAGGAAAGCCCAGCTGAAACAATACGCAACAATGTAAAAACCCATTGTTGCCGGGAACGCCCGCACTTTCATCTGAAGGCGGGAAAAGTGCCGGCATTCCCTAGGAAATGCCCGGGGTTTTAAAAACAGCTTATTTTAACAAAATAAAACAAAAAAAACGTTTGAAGTAGTAAAGCACTACATTACAATGCCGTTACATTTACAAAAGAGTAATGATTGTAAAATGGTTACAGTTTTTCATCACCAAATGTTTGACCGGGTTTTCATTTGTAACACTCCGGCCTGATACATTTGCTACGACGTTCATAATACCGATGATGTTTGCTTGCATACTATGGCTGCTTTTCTTGTACTGTTGTAAGGATTTCAAGTTACGGTGGCCAGTTGTTTGCGCAATGAGCTGCTCTTCTACGTTGGGTTGATACAAAGTTGTTGCTGACACGAATGTTGTGATTGCTTAATTAGCCATCCAACTTAGCAATTGGCATCTGTTGCAACATTTTTGATGATGTTGCTCGGAACATTTTTACCCACGGGGCAGTTGTAATACAAAATGTAATTACTGTATTTCTTTTTGGGTCAAAAATACACAACCTCAGTATTTGCATGTTCGGGTCAATAATTTTGATACAGTCTGTGCAGGTTGCCAGGACAACAAGAATGATTGTCGGGAAGAGAAAATGCTTTGAGTCTCTTTTGTTGCACTTTTATATGTTTTAAATAAATTAGCACAAATTCATGTAAATTATATAAAGGAAAGAGGAAAACAAGCCAAACAGCAAAAATAATACACTAGAATTAACGTAGTACAGTAAGCCACCTTTGGAGTGGCATGACTCGGATTCAAGCTAGCAACCCAATTCGTCCCTATAGATCACATAGCTGTTCGGCTTGTTTTCTTCTTTCCTTTTATATGTTTTAACCCACGTTGATTTATTTTTGAAACGTTCAATATGTTCAAGGTATTCTCGCCCATTTTCATTTGACCTGCCAAAAGTTTGTTGTCTTTGTGTTACAGTTCTGTCGTGATTTTTGCCACGCAACGCACAAACATGCACATCGAAAAGCACAAATACGGAATACGATAAGGCATTTTGATCATCAGTAGCCTACCAAGAATTTTAGTTTCCTGCAAAACGTTCAACTATTTTCGAATCTTTACCAATAATGTAAAACAACGGCCCGTTATTTCAAGAACGTAACAATACCATGTTCTTTCAAAGCGTAGAACGTCTGCCAACAATAGCCGACAATGGGAACGAGCTCTTCGCCGTAATGGGCATTAAGTCGGATAATGACCGAAAACCTTGTGCATTCCTAAACAATGGCCCTCGAGACGCTGCGCGCCCTCGGGCATTGTTTAGGAATGCCCGCGGTTTTCCGTCATTATCCTTTGCTCAATCATTTTATTTATTAATTTGCATATAAATATTGCTGTATTGTTTTCAGATTGTTTAAGAACATCTGTATGCAATCCTTCTACACCTGGTATTTTTCAATTCCTTTATAATTTGTATTATTTCTTTTGTTGTTGCCTCAGCTACATACATGGTTTTATCACTGGTTTCTTCTATCTTTTGTTTTCTTTTATTGTATATTTTGTTATAATGATGTCCACTTTTGTAATTTATAAGCTTCGGTTCAAATGTACTTTTTAGTTTTGATACATGGTTAAGGAAATTTTCGTTACTATCATTCCTTAGTTGTTGTATTTCTATACCTTTGAATGCTTCCTTAATATCTGTATCAATACATTTTTCTTGTCGTGTTGTTGTTCATTTATTTCATCAATTACTTCCCATAAGTGTTTTACTTCCACTATCTGCATTTTCTAATTTATTTTTAAAATATGTTTGTTTACATTCTTTATTTTTTTACGTTATCATATTTTTCAAATGTTGATAATGTTGTAGTCGTTATTTGTTTATTTCCTTTTCTTGTTGTAATTTTGTCCACAGTTTATTTTTTTTATTTATTATACTGATTAATTCATTGGTTATCCACGCACTTCGTTTTTTTATTTCAATATTTGCTTGATTTTTTTGTTTTGGATTAGTTTTGTAACATTTATTGTTGTCAAATATATTCTTAATTGTCTTAATAGTTTCTGTACACATAGCATTAGGACAATCTATCGCCTTTAAGTACTCCCAGTTTTGATTTTCTAAATCTTTAATTAGGTTTTTTAATTATATTTTTGAGGATTTTGTATTCGTTTTCCTCATCTAATTCTTCCGTTTTACTTTGTTCTCCTTTCCATAGCCAGCATGTTGTGAGAGAGTGGTCTGCAATTTTTTGTTTAACTATTCCTGCATCTTTATGCCACGTATTATCTCCTAATTTTACATATATATGATCTATACATGATTTCTGTTTAATATTTTTGCCATCCTTGATAATAATTTTTTCCCTTGTTACAGAGTCTATAAGTGTTTCAAACCACGCTACAGACATCATGTTTTCATACTTGTCAATATTGGTTTGATGATATTTATCTTTAACGTCACCATCAATTTTCAAAATATCTATTTTTATATCTCAAATTATATTGACATTTTCATTGTTTTGTCGTTTATTTTTTGTTTTAATAACTTTCTTTAAAGCCTTTATAAATATTCCTATATTTGTATCGGGCCATCTATATTTTACTGTCGGTTTAACATTATCTGTGTGTTTTTTATTAAAATTTCTAATCCATTATTGTTTCCTAAGTTTAGGCCTATCACGTTTTGGTCTTCAACATTGAGGTTATTTTTTAAGAACTTCCTCCACCTCTGACAGTATCCTCTCTTGTAATGCTAAATTTATTATAACCACTCAAGTTATAATTACACATTTCATGTTTTTTTTATGTTCACTTTAGTTAAAACAGTTAAAACAGTTAAAACAGTTAAACCACAGTTAAAACTATAATGTCCCAATTTATTTTAGTTTCTGCAACATGATATTTTAAAAGATCCCAGTTTTTCCACACTTCTAATGTTAACATGTATAATCTTAAAATTGATATTAGATTCAGTTACTTTTCAATTTCATATTTTACTTCACTATGTTTGTCAAAAACCGTATTTTTAATCATTGTTGACTCGCAGTGGTAAATCCTCTTCTGATTACTACCTCTTGCACATTTTCACTTTTACTCATCATTACTCGTCCTCTCATGAACCACACATACTTATAGTCATTATTTTTGGCGTAATTCTTAGTTTTCCAAAAAATGGCTTTTGTAGTACCGCGTCATATTTTCGTTTATAAGCACTCTCCTATCATCACCATTTTTGCATATGTCATGGTTTGTTACAATCTTCTTTCTATTTGCCAGCCAAGCATCTCCTAGATCTCTGCTTTTGAACTGGAGTATCAGGGCACTTTTTGTTCTTGTTTCTGTTAGGAATTCTGTGTGCAGCTTCTATGTGTTCCTGGTTATAGTGTTCCATAGTGTAGTTTTTAGGTACTCTTAGCACTATACCTTTTAGATTCTCGTCTGGCATCCAGCCCAATGGGTTGATTTCTAAATTTCGGTTCCGATCATATTGTTTTTTTTCATGCGTTGATTTTATTAATTCTTGTAGTGTCTTTTCAATGTGTTTCTCCTCGGCCTCTCTGTTTTCAAGTTGCACAATTCTTTCTTCCAGTTGTTTTACTTTGTGAAACATTCCTTGATGTTCCTGTTTCATTTCTTTCTGTTCATTACAAACAAATTCAAATGTTTTGCAATTTCACCTTGTTCTTCTTGAATTTTCTTGATTTTCGCCTCTATTCTGTTATCTGTTTCTTGCATCTTGTTTTTTCATCAGTATCACTGTCTGTTTCTTTTGTCTTCTAATGATTTATTTTCTCAATTTTGTCTTCCTCTTCTTTTTTTTTCTTTCTTCTATTTTCTTCTTATCCTCTATTAGTTTTTTCTGGTTTCCATCTTTCTCCTTTTTTTTCTTTTCTTCCACTTCTTCACGTTCGCTAATTTCTGACTCATCTTTATCATGTTCTGATTGTGTTCTTGGTGTTCTGCATCATATGCACTTCCACTGATATTTGGGTGCAGCATTTTTTGCATTCCATGTTTTTGCAGATATTTTGACACATGGAAAATAATATTTTGCTTTACATTTACTGCATACAGCATTGCTATTATTGCTGGTAAGTTTATTTTCGCAGTCTCCACATCTCATGATTATTTTGTTTAATGATTAACTTTCTTTGAAGGATTCAGTTTCTGTTTCAGTTTCTGTTTCAGTTTCTGTTTCAGTTTCTGTTTCAGTTTCTAATAGATTGCTTTTGTTCTGGAATATCTAGTTTTAATGCGGATCACTTGGTTTGACAAATCGAATGCTCTACAGAAAATTAAATGGCTACCTTCAGATTGCCTTCCAAATCGATTTGGCCTCAAATGTTTAATCAATTTCTCACGTTTTTTGCACATGTTTCACTTAACTGATGTGCTCCAAATGTTCACTGAATATTTATACAGCTCATACATGTTTTAGGCTATATTCCTGCATTATATTTCCTTGGTTGAAAGTGTTTTAGTGCAGCATTTTTGAGTGCGTCCTGCTTGGTTAAGCAGCCAATAATAATAATAATAATAATAATAATAATAATAATAATAATATTAATTATAATTTATTCAGTGAGTATACATAGTATATACAACAAAGGCACGAAGCAATGGGTGCTTGTGTGTGCACTGAAATTCAACTGTTCGACTCCTTACTCTATGGTGGGGGGTTAATTCCTTTAACACTATTCTACAGTCTATATAGAAACCATTCATACAATTTATAATCTGTCTTATACTACTTGAAAAGTCATTGGTTTAATATCCAGTTCTTTATAAGTTTTATGATGTCTAAGTTTTATAAGTTTTATAAGTTTTATAAGATTTATGAAGTCTCCGTAAAGTTATTCTTACATGGTGAGGTATTTCATTTAGAATGTTTGGTATGACAAATGAGTTTTGCCTTTTTCCATAAGAATTTCTACGCATGGGAGTTTTAAGCCAAGCTGTGGAGTTGCTTACTGGTCGCTCAATTTTAACTTGTAAAGATGAGTAAAAAAATTATTGATAATTGTTGCTTTATAAATGTTGGTAAAGTGAGGAGTGTATGTTCTGAGATGGGCTCTTTAGTGGATGTATAATTATTATTTCCAAAAAGGGTTTTTATTGCCTTGTTAAGGATTTTTTTGCAGTCGATCAATGTAAGAGGTAGTAGAAGAACCAAAAATCGTACAAGCATATCTAACTATTGATAATATCCACGAATCAAATAGCATGAATTTAGTTTTTCGATCAAGTACATTTCTCAGGGTATATAAGGAAGGGATCATGCTTCTAATTTTGTTACAAGTGAATCAATATACTGATATAACTTCCAATAATCATCGATAATATTGCCAAGATACTTAAGATTATCCACTTGTTTGATTTTATGACAGTTACATCCAAATGGTTTGCAGCAATTTCCTTCATGCAAGTAAATAACATTATTTTTCCTTTTGGTATCAGAAGTTGTTATATGTTTTTTTCCGTACTAATAAAAAGTTCGTTTTCAATAAAATAATTGTTTTTACTATTGAGGTCAAGTTGTAAACAAGAGATTGTTTAGAATGAATTGCTATAAGGAAAATAACATCTTTGTAAAGCGTTATATACGAGTTGCTCGACGTAAGTGTCACATCATTAATATATACAAGAAACAATGAAGGTCCTATGATCTAACCTTGTGGGATTCCGTAGAAAATAGGTTCCCATTCACTGTGTTTTCCATCAATTTTAATCTTGCTTTCCCTTCCTGTGAGATAATTATGCAAAATGAAAAAAAATTTGCCTCGGATTCCAATATTATAGAGTTTTTTCATCGTAATTTCATTGTCAAGTGTGTCAAACGCTTTTTTAAAATCAATGGAGATTGCCCCAACAATCAACATGCTTACTATCATTTAGGGTCATTGTCACCTTATTGTTAATTACATTTACGGCATCAATTGTACCCTTGTTTTGTTGGAAACCAAGTTGGCTATCATGGATTATCTTCAACTTTTCAAAAAAATCTTGTAGTTTTTTTGAAAAAAATTTTCAGTTATTTTATCCAGGACAGGTAATAAATCAATAGGCCTGTAATTTCAATATTCATTTCTTTCACCCTTTTTAAAGATTGGTCTTATGACCTGTTTTTTTTTAGGTTTTTTGGCCATATTTCGGAGTCAATAATTGCCGAGATAAGACGTGTAGCAAGAAGTTTGGCTGTTTTCTCTTTTGATTAGACAAAATTTTCGAGGACAAATCCATCAAACCCACATGAGTTTTTTAATTTAACTTGAGAGATGATTGATAGCATTTCGAAAATATTAGGCTTTATTGTTTGTATTGTTGAAGGATTGTTTTGTTTTAGTTGGATCCGTGTTGATCTTTTAATGTTACCTTTATGTTTGTTATTATGTTTTAATAAGGGTACCTCTTGGTTAAAAAAAGATGCAAAATTATTAAGAATATTTTCACTATCATTGTCCTTAAAAGCCTTTTTGATTGTCTCATCCAGGGTCATTTTCGTTCCTTTTCCAGGTTTGCCACAGAGATTATTAATTTTTTCCCAAATTTTTGCCGCATTATTTTTGTTACTAGAAAAAAGTTTTGATAATACTTTTGTTTAGCTTCGTTAACTTGCTTACAAACTGTTTTTTTTTACATCCTTGCAATTATTGATTTGTTCCAATGAAGGATTAAATGCTTTCGTAATTTTATACCAATGTTTATTTTTTATTTTAATATTTTTAAGGAGATTGAAATTCATCCACTCAATTTTAAAGGTTTGCTTCTTCAAAATCTTATCTGTTTTAGTGTTTTTATGAGGAGGTTTAGATTTTTTAACGTTTCCTTCATACATTTTTGTAATAGTATTTTTAATATGTTCATACATTTTGTCTGGGTCAGTGAATTGTTTCAAAATTCCCAATTTTGGTTTTGGAGTTGCTTAATGATTCCTTTATGGTAATAAGAGATTTTTGGCATATTACATTCCTTAGTTTCCCATGATTCATGTAGTTTCAATTTTTAAAGCATTAAATCCCGAGAAATAATGGTCTGCCAACTTAACAAAAGAATCATAGTCCCATTTGTTTGTTTTACAGTATAGCAAGTCGATACATGACTTAGTCATTATTTTATTTCTTATCTCTTCTCTGGTCAGAGAATTAATTTTTTGTGCATAACCAAGATACACCATGCAATTTTCAAACCTTTCGGTGTCATATTTTTCTGTCTGATCCTGGTGTCCCTCAAGGACATTAAAATTTAAGTCATCGATTACAAAAATATTATTGTCTTTTTTTTGTTTGTAAGTGTGGTTTTTAAGTTTTTAATGAATATTGTTCGGCTTGCAGAAAGTTTTCTGTAAATGGCAATAATTTCAAAATTTTCGTCATCTATGTTAAAGGTACAGTTAATGGCTTCATTATTGTCAATTTTTAAGTTTGTACAATTTAAATTTGTAAACTTATTTTCCAGTACAAAGAGTAGGATACCCCCTCCCTACAGTTAACATATCTGTAATAATTTGGAATGTGAAAATTAGACACTTCATGTTCCTTAATATTTATCTCCGTAAAAATCACAAAATCTCACACAATTTTGGCGACGTCAAATTCGGCGAGCCAATCTGTCCAGTTAAGTTTGCAGCATGAAAAATACTCGAAGTTTGAATTAAGAAACTTATATGAGCAGCAAGAAATGTACATATTTTATACATATTAATAATCATTATACATACATAAAATAAAAAACAATTACAATTACAATTAATACATTTTAATAACACAATAAATCGACGAGTACCTTTAATAATCTTTTAAATTTAATTTTATAACACAAAAACATATAAGTTATAAAATTACACGACAATGATAATTGTCATGTATAAAATATGTACATATCTTGCTGCTCATACAAGTTTGTTAATTCAAACTTCGAGTATTTTTCATGCAATAAAATTATTATTATCATTATTATTATTATTAAAAAACAAAAATATTGGGATAATTCAACATATGGAAATTGTAGAAATTTAAATACAGATGGAATATGTAACAAAGATAAAGGCGATAAAAAATGTACCTAATTAGAAAAGAGAACTAGGGTTTGAAATGGACAAAAATTGAAATTTCAAAGCACACATACTACAGTAAAATTTAAAAATTTTTCTTGCATTTTTCTTGCGTTTTTAATGGCGGACCAGAGCAAGTGGCATTTCTGGCTCCCGTTTCCCAAAACACTTACCATTTTGGTGTTTTAAACCTTTATTATTATTATCTTATATTTTAACTAATGCAGTCATTAGATTTAGTTTCAATAGTAAGCTTTGGACTGATACTCTAACATTTTCTTGTCTAATTTATTATCTATATTCGGTATGTAATAATTCTTATTTCTAGTTGTTTATGTATTGTTCCATTTTGGTAATTTACATTTCTGTGAATTTTTTTGGCTCATGCCGCTAAGTGCCGGGCGGTAGCCCCCGTGCACTACCCCACCAACGTTTTCAAACTTCTGTGGCTTTCCTGCACCCATCCAACGGATTTAGGACAACAAAATGATTCACGAACACCCACAGAGTAGCTAGAGACCAGCTGTAAGTTTTTAACGGAACTTTTCGCGCTGATACGATCGATTTTCACCAGAGTTTGGTTACCTCTTGAGCAATCTAGACTGATCTACAGAAGCTACAGTGTGACATCCTCCAAAATTTTCACTGGGAGTTTGGTCAGCTCGCAAGCAATCTAGACTGACCTACGGAAGGTACAGTGTGACAACCTCAAAATGGCACACTGTGGCGAGTGTGAAAACAAACTAAATTTAAACGATGATGATCTATTTACCTGCACGTTGTGTAAAAGCAAAATACACTATGACAAAAAATGCTCTGGACTGGCAGCTTCCTCAATTACGTGTATGAGTGAATAAAAACGAATGGGTTTGTAAAAAATGTAGAACTCAACGAAATGCTTACAAGAAGAAAAATTCAAACACTGACAAAGAAGAAGACAAAGACGAAGACACGATAATGACAGGATCACAAGTGGCAGCCCACGTGCTGAAAAATACCTAAACGACATCCTAGAAACAAATGAAAAAATTCTTCACCAACTTGAAGTGCAAGCAAGGAACAATGATAAAATGAAAAAAGACTACGGAGAACTTAAAAAAACCAACAACAATCTAAACATAGGCATAAAAAAAACTTGAATAAAAATTAAAAGAAGTGGCCAAAATGAATGATCAGATCGGCAAAAGTATTGATATTGTTAACAAAAAATATGACCAATTTCAAATAGAAATGGGAGATTTAAAAACCCAAATAAAAAACCACTAATAATAAAAATAATAAACCACTAAAAATAATAAACCACTTAAAAGAAGAATTGAACAATTAGAAGGAAAATTGGGTACTAAAGATGCCTATACAAACACAATGCCAAGTCAACATGAATTAGCGACCCTAAAATTAACTGTAAATTGTATCAAACAAAATCAAACAGAAAGCAAACAATACAGTAGGAACAGAAACGTAGAAATTTTTGGGGTTGAAACTGAGCAAAATGAAGACCTTCGCAACACAATTTACCGAATTACAGATAAGCTTGACAATACCGAATTTAGTGATACTTGGGTTGACAAGGCCCATCGTTTGCCACATAGAAATAAAAATCGAACGCCCTCTATTCTCATCCAATTTAGGAATAGAGTAAACGGAGATTGTTGGCTTGATCACAAAAAGAAAAAATCATATGACGATCTGTTTGCGAACATGAACAGAATCTTTATTAATGAACAACTTATTCCTTTCTATAAAACACTTTTGTTGAAAACCAAACAAGAGCTACAATCCTCCTACAAATTCATTTGGTTTAAAGATGGTAAAATCAATTTAAAAGAGGATAAAAAATGGTAAAATCAATGTAAAAGAGCATAAAAAATAGGCAAGTGTTTGTCATAAAAAGTGAAGATGGTCTGGAAAATCTGTGCGACAAATACCGACAAAAAGTACAAACCCAACAGCCACCTCCAAATCCAACAACAAATCAAGTGAATATAACAAACTCAACACCAATGCAAGTGAATGGGGCAAACTCAACAGCAAATCAAATAAATGTGCGAAACACAACAAACACAAACTGGTGAAGACGTGCAATACATTAATGATGTGTGTGATAATTTCGAAGAAGTCAAAAGTTCAATCGTGTACAATAATGGTACAAATTTAAAATGCTTACATACTAACATTAGTAGTTGCAAGCTAAATTCCTGGTTAGCAGAGTTCGAAAAGACTTAAATTGCATGGGATTTCATCGTGTTTACTGAAATTAGTATTAGAGAGTGTGAAGTGCATAACTATACCTATCCAACTACATTAGAATTTTTAATTGAAGGAAAAACCAAAAAAAGGGAGGCATTCTTATGTTCATTAGAGACCTTAAAGTAAAAAATCTTACCTGTGTGGTGCAGTGGCAACCCGGACCACTGCACTGTGACTGAGGTTGGCGCTAATGACCAAGCTGTCGACGCGCCATTAAGGCTCATCTCCCCTCCTCTTACCTGCATAAATGTCAAGATTGACGATAATGATGCTATTGACTATTGTTTTACAATTGGCAGGCATAATTTCGAGATTATTGCCTTATGTAAAAAACCGGTTGCTAGCAGAGGGAAGTTTATCAAAAACCGTAAACTATTACTCTTAACTAAAGATAAAAACACTAAATTGATCCTGCTAGGAGACTTTAACCTAAATGTATTTGACAGGGCATAGGACTCGCCCAAAAAGTATGATATTGAAAGGTTCAAAAACTGTATGGTCACGCTTGGCTTCAGTCAACTTTTTAACTCATCACCCAGGGAAGAACTAAGGAATAATAAAATTGTTAAGTCCTGCATTGATCTCATTTATAGTAAAACAAATTACTGGAGTAGTTGCTCCTTTGTAGTTAAAATCAAAATTGCTGACCACTACTTCACAACTTTATGCCTGAGTAATGCTTCTGAAATTGAGGACAAAAACCAATGCGAACCCACCTACCATAATGAAGAAAGGGACTTCCATAAAGGAATTGTTAGACACCTTAAAAACCAAAACTGGGATTTCCTAAACCAATTTTTGTTTTCTTTCCGCAAAGCAAGGACCATAGTCGACTTACACTGAAAAGACCCCGGCAAATCGAAAGCGAAATCGAATTACACTGATAACGCTTCAGCGTACCTTCTGCTTCAGTAATTATACAGATCGAGGCTTTTCTGAATGGTCGCTAACAAACAAACCACAGATCTATACAGTATATCTAACATAGAGGATGCTGTTGGTTGTATGCCCTCATTAGGAAATTAACATAACCTTCATTAATATCGGGCTTTTACAGAAATACTAAAGGTGCTTCTCAGTAGGATTCAGGAATAGTTATGCCCGTATTAGGGCAGTGACGTTACTTTTGCGAATCGCCGGATTTTTACGAAAACACGAAGATGCTTCTCGGTTAGGAGACATTTAATTTGATGTAACAGAAACATAAAAATGAGGTTGGGCCTGAGGTTGGGCCTAAGTAATAATGCCAAAGCGAACAAAATTACAAGTTTATTGACGAAATGCGATACGGATAGTATCGCTATGCCAAATAAGAGTCAAACATCGTAAACCAAACATAAAACGTAAACATTCTACATAAAACTAAACACCGTAAATCAAAATTACTTCTTAAATCGAAATCGATATCGAAATAGTAAATCGGAATTGAAACCGTAAAACGAAATTCTTTAAGAGAATCGTTTTGCGGAAAGGAAACAAAATTTCTCAAACCGTGTTTCTATGAAATTTATAATTTGTGCATTTTAGCACGAAATTCCTTTCCAACAAATTTCCCTCGACCTTCGGTCTCGGAAAAGTAAATCTGGAAAGGAATTTCGTGCTAAAACACACAAATTACCGTTTCATAGAAGCAGTTGGGGTATTATTATTTTGTAATAAGCTACATATTACGAAAATATTCGTGTTTGGACTCTATGGAACTTTACAGGAATATTTTTATTTTAATAATAATTTTATATTGCTTCAGATGCAAATAAGAAATCATCTGTCCCTACGAAATATGGTGGTAAGAAACATTTAAAATACTCTTTACTGTTTACACTATTTTATGAAAATATATTTTATTTCAAATTTTTTTTCTTTCTAACAACAGCTTGCAGCTCAAGGAGATACTCTTCGGAGGTTAGTCAATTAAACATTCAAATCTATATTTAATACAAGCAAACTGAGTTTGCGTAGTGTTTCCAACATTGTTACTAAGCAACAATATAATAATAATAACAATAATTTTATTCAGCAAACAAGACAATGCACGAAGTTCCTAGAGCTTGTATATGCACGGAAGGACAATACAAACAACACATGAATGACAGAAAATATGAGAGATCTGTACATCTGAGACATTGGTGTAATTAATTAGTCTAAATGGTAAAGATTAAATTAAAGTATCAACATCAATTTAACAGTAAAAATATATGGATTGGGTAAATTGTTATATGGATAATGTAGAATGATATAACATTAAGGTAACTCCCAATATCCATTTTTTAAATATATTTTCTCATTTTATTAGCACTGGTAATATTTCTTAAACAGCATGGGATTTCGTTGAATAAGGATGGAATAATCATATCAAAAACCAAAATTGGTAAAAGGGACCGGCAAGTTCCAAATGGTTCGGCCCTTCAAAGGAGTGATATCAACACACCAAAACATTTGCCAAGTTAATCGCATTGCTTATTAATTTAAAGGTTAAATGAAAACTAGAACATTCCTACTTTCTGTAGCATTGTTCAAGTTTTCATTTAACGTCCAAAGTATTACTCGGTGCGTTTAAGTTGGCGAATGTTTTGGTGTATTGATATCGCTCCTTTGAAGGGCCGAACCATTCGGAACTTGGCAGCCCCTTTTACCAATTTTGGTTTTTGATATGATATCACTCCTTTTTTTAAATTGTGTATTGACTCAACTCCACTACCGTGCAGATGTGCAATAAAGTGCAATGTCAACAAGAAATTGGTTTTCAACAATTTGCTACCACCTTATTCCTATAGGCAGAACCATTCTCAAATAATCACCTCTTTATAGGTTTTTGGTTTGGTTTTAATTTTATTGTAATTTGTTTTTTGGTGTGTGGATTTCACTCCTTTGAAGGGCCGAACCACTCGCAACTTGGTAGCCTGTTTACCAGTTTTTGACTTTGTTTATTTTGCTTTGTTTTTACAGTTGGTTTATTTTTCGTGAATTGGACGTGAATACAATTTCTTTGCAACGTTGTTTAGATATATCGTGATACACTAGTGTGTGTCTATGCACGCACGTCAGGATACACGTTCTCATTGTCCGAACTTTAGCCGTCCAATGAGAGATGATGCCGACAATACTGACAATGGCTATAACAACTTTTGTACTTACGCACCCTCCAACAGTTCCCGTTACTTCCTCAGGCTCCAAACCATAAAAGGTACGCAGTTCGTGTTGTACTGCACCCATTCGTTCAATTTCATAGCTGGAAGCCTTCCCGTTATCTCGGTAGTGATGAATGATCACCCTATGGGATTTAACATGGGGATGATCGGACTAGCTAGCTCATTTTCAACGTAATACATTTTCAACGTTATTGTGGGTCATATTTTGCATTGAAAGCAGCTTAGCTGGCATTCCTACACGAGTTAATTTTTGTCAAGTGGGTCACTTCTCTTAATTACAACACAATTTAAGCTTTTGTACCGCATTATTATTTTTCCCCAAGTACCTGAAATGCACCTAACTATGCTTCAAGATATAAGACACTGATGCAATGGCGTCGCACTACCATTGTTTACAACCTTGACAAGTGAATTGATTTGATGTTGGGTTGTGATGTTTGTTTTCTAACATGGCGTTACACACTAGCATGTGTCTAGATATAATACTTGACTCTTTTACTATACGAATTTCTGCAAACTGGAGTCTACAACCATGCATTGTTGGTTCTTGAGGGTCTTAGGTTAAAAATTTTATATGTGGGGTCAAAGTAATTATGCGTTATAATTGTATACTTATAAAGTTGCTGAAAGTTGAATAACTGATTTTCAAAGTGTCCTTTGTAGTTTTTTTCCTTTTCGTTTGCCAAAAGCACTTCTACTGCTTTGTACATGGTTCTTTGAAACCTGTCTGTGAAATTAGTTGTAGTTGATCCAAAGATGTTGCATCCATATCTAACCTTGGAGAGCATCCAAGCCTCCAAGTTTGGAGAGAATCCAAGTTTTTTTTCAGTTTTGTTTAAATAATATCACTTTATTATGCAATAAAAAGAAGGTTACAGGATACCAGTCGAGATCATAGGTATCCACTTACACAGGTCCTAAATTTATGATTACAATAACTAAGGGGTTACAAAACAAGAAAAAGTTTTAAATACTATTACATGAATTACAAGAAAAGCATATTATATCTTCCTAAAAAAATCATAAAGCTTAAAAGCATTTAGTGAGGCGTGAATGGTCGAACATTTTAAGACCCTTTTTACCCTGATCGAGACTGACCGATCCAACCAAGACTGGTCCAGGGCAATACTACTTGATTTGCAAAGAAAAACTAGGTGTCATCATGTCGAAAATTTTTTAATACATCCTGTTATGGACTCCCATTACATACAGTAAAAACGGCTTTCGGATCTGCATCAGTCAGGCCACGGAGAACAGCAAAAGTCAGTGCTAGGTAAGTTCGGAGTCTACTCAATTCCAGAGATTCCAACACCAAGCTTACCAAACATTTACCATGTGAAAATCCCCGCATGCCCAATAGTGTCTTTTTAAAAGTACGCTGCACTGACTCAAGGATCTTTATGTCCTTGGCCATATTGGGGACCACACCATAAGAGTACAAGAGTGAGGGGACAAGAGTATTCAATAAGGAGAAAAGAGGGTGACATAAGGGGACAAGAGTATTCAATGCCACATAACCTGCAGACACAATCAAACCCACTATTTTCCCAAGTAAGCAATTGTCACACTTCTTTGCTGAAATCAAAGTATTGTGAGACTAGTGGCCAATGGTTAGCTCCATTGTAGTGTCCCCCATGCTATATAACAGTAGCATATCTCATTGACAAACCGTGCAGAACTAAGTCACATGGAAAACTACACCACAATGTTACTTCACAGTTTCGAGTCCTAAACCAGAAACACTTGTAGAATTTCGTCTGCTCTTCATGTTATTGCTTGATTACGCTGAAGTACCAAGGCGTGGCCTTCCAATATTCTATTAATAATTAATTAATTCTGATGCAAAATGTGTAGTAGCATGTTAAACATTAGTTCATTTTTAATAACGAGTTTTGTTTAGCTGGGGTATTTTTGAGTGCCTTTGATATCAGTGGTAGTGAACGTCATTTGTTTGCTTCTGTGGTCAAACCTTAACTCATTTTTTTTTTCTGTTTTTTTCTGTCTGAATTTGCATGATTTTAAATAATTATCGAGAATGATTTCTTTAAAACAATATTTCTTTACTTTCATTGAGATGATATGACCTGTCAGGATCGAGTGAATTTTCAGTATGCATATTTGGGCCACGGAGATTTTTTCCTAAAACATTCGTCACTGTTCCTTGAGGATTTATGCCTAAGGTTTTGCAACTTAATTAGTGGAATCCAAACAAAGTCAGTTAATCATGAAAAGTCCATTGCATATTGAACATACCGGTTTGCATGAGTGATCAATTGGACTTAAGAACTGAATTTAGGTATGCTGGATAAAATTAAATTTAGGCAGAATGACACGTTACAAGATATGTCTGGAGAAACGATAGAACAGTGAAATTGCCCAAACTGCGAAATAATATACAAAAAGAAACACGACATTTCACCATTGAACTGAATAAATCCCCAGTATATAAGTGAGAAAGTTGATTTGTAAGCTGGTCTTCTTGCAAATATTTTCCCAGGAACGATCCTGTGAACACATTGAACAGCCTCAACCCAAAATCAAAGAAAGCCTTTAACCCTTCTTCCCTTCCCTATTTCATGTGGTAGCATTGGATGGATTATCGATCAGACGACAAAAGAAGACAGGAATCGTATTGAGGATTTGGCAGTGAATCATGCTTATCAACTTGTTTACTTTTTTTGATGAAGATCACGCTAATCTTCCTTACCAACAAGAAGATCCTTTAAAAGATGAAGTTCTCGTTTCGTGATTTACCCAAAAGCCTAGATAATACCAATTTAGGAGACAATCTTGGCGTGTAATTGATTTCAGTAATCTCCACCTACAATAATACAACACGTACCAATATTGGCAAATAAGGGGATACAATATCTCACATAAACAAATTACGTAGTATGGTAAATGTAGATCACCAGAATAGCACGAACCTAAAGTTGGTTGGCAATGAAACTAGGAGGACAAATGAATGCCTAGCAGAAGCTATACAGGGAACCAAGAAAGTTCCATGTCCTTCCATGCTCATTAAAATGATTTCCTCCAATTCATGATTCATATTGATAGGGATAGACGTAGCCAGGACAACAAGGTTCAGATAACTGCAACATTTGACAATATCACTGAAAAGAGGAAGTACAAAGCTTATGGAACTCACACTAGCATCCATTAGAACGTTTCACTAGTTGAAAGATATGACTACCTTCAAAGGCTAATACTTTTTGGAAACTTGGCGGCTTTTACACCAGTTTTGGTTTTGGGTGGATCCATTAGACTGCAAGAGACAACTGACACCTATGCTAGTAGAGTAAGGGATACTACAAAATTACACAGCAATTGGATGCCTGATCGATGAAGCTGAGGTGTGATTGTAATATTTTCTGTTCCATGGGACTCACTCCATCACCCAAGGGTAAAATAATAATAATAATAATAATAATAATAATAATAATAATAATAATAATTTATTTCAGCATCTGCAATACACAACGTAATACGGATCAAGGCACGAAGCAAACGCTTGTATGTGCACCGAAACAGTAAACGTATGTTATTTACATACACTCATACAATCTACAATTTCATTAATAATAACAATTTTTTTAACATCATAATTATCTACAAGCAAAAAATATCCATAATTTACATGTTAAACGATCGTATTCCTCAATTTGTTAGTCAAGTCACACCCCATGTTAAACATTTCTACTTACGATAAGCCATTTTTTAATTTTTGATTTGATATTAGACCTATTCAGTTCATTTCTTAGCTCACGTGGTATTTCATTCAGAATTAATGATGTCATATATAATCTGCATCTCATACCATATGAGTTACGCCAAGAAGGTAACCTTAACCAATTCACATTATTTCTTTCAGGTCTTTCGTTTATATGCAGTATATTTTTATCAAAGAAGTTATTCGCAATCACATCAATAATAATAATAATAATAATAATAATAATATAGCGTTAATCATTTGTACATGACATGTAGGTACATGGTGGACAAAAGGCACGAAGTCAAAAGACTTGTGTGTACAACCAACATATTTAACTTCATAAAATTGTTATACATGATCTATAAG
>JAHWFP010095227.1:96803-112338 GCA_023313725.1 Lithobius niger | reverse complement strand
TGTCAGTCTGGCTCAGCGGTAGGACCTTGGCCCTTGATTTCAAAGGTCCTGGGTTCGATTCCTCGCTCAGGCAGTCTGACATATAAGTCCAAAAGGCAACGTAAATAGGTTTGCATCGTACTTATTGTATGAAACTCGAGACAAGATGAATGTACGGAATATCGATGTTTTATAGAACATTTTTAACTCAACCCTGTCCTTTCGTTAGAAACGATCACGTTTTCCTACTACTGAGGAAAGCTATTAGGGAATTCTATTACTTAATTGGCTATAGGGAGTCATTTGCCGATAATCTCAATAGGCATACGAGGAGCGCATTTTTTTGGGTGGACGCTACTTTATTTTTAGACTTTGGTTGAGGGGGTGGTCAAGATTTTTTTAAGGTTTTGAAGGGAAGTCATCGAAAATTTGTCGGTCGTATTTTCATCTCCCCCGGTTATAAATAACGACCGGTCTTTAACCAATAATGATGATATGCCGACATTGAAAATACGCCTAATTTTTAATGGGTGAAGTAAGTAGTTGAATTAGTATGATCAGTGTTATGCCTCCGTCTGATCGTCACGCAACTTTGTATAACAAAGTGTGAAGCCAAAGTCAGGTCTAAACGCAAATACTGTTAGATATAATGGTTTTACGTCAATTTTTGAAGATGAATTTTCAATATAAGTAGTATATTACGAAACTAATGAAGATATTTGCAACCACGTACAAAGCAGCTTACAGAATATCCGCGTGCTATCTCCAAAATGGCACGTGATGCAGCAGAGAAGTGAAATACAAAGTTGTATAGGCGAGCATAAAACAATACAAACTACGAAAACAGATTGTAAATCCGAGGATAATTACAGCTGTTACGAGGGAAACAAATATTAAGCAATTTAAAAGAATGGTTGCTGACAATCAGTTAAATCTCGGGTAGTAAAAACGTGGGAATTACCGCGGAAAAGTTTATGTTGTGAATGATGACTCATTACTATGAAAAGGCCTAAATCCGTATCGAACATAATTCACTCTTTCTGCTGGTAGTTTTAACTGATCAACGGTTTCTCTTTTAGTACTTGTTCCGGGATGTATCCGGAAAAAACGCCCCCGACAAAACACCACCGGAAGAAAAGCCCCCAACAAAACGCCCCCTGGAAAAAAGGCCCCCCAGGAAAAAACGCCCCCAAGTAGGGGATAATGCCACAGTGGTGGTCATCGTAGCTTAGCCTCAGATTTAAGACTGCTCATCTATACGAGCATAAGTTTGCTTCAGATAACTTAATGCTCCAAGAAATTTATTTAAAAAAGTATCTTTGCATATTTATCCTCCGTTTACAATTCAGTTTTAGCTACTGTTTTCCTTAAACTAAACTTCTTTTGCCGTCAAAAACGTGCAGTGAGTTTCAAAATTGTGCTGATTCATCTGTACGAGCATTAGTTTGCTTCAAATGACTTACAGCTCCAAGAATTTTATTTAAATAATATCTTTTCATATTTTTTAAACTCTCTCCGTTTACAATTCACATACTTGGCTACTTTTTTCCGTAAACTAGACTTCTTTCTCCTTCAAAAATTCTATGGATCTAGAACACCGACTCCAATTCTAGAGATCTCCCTATTCTAGACTATCTCCGCGTAATCACCTATAATATTT
Source organism: Lithobius niger (assembly GCA_023313725.1). Lineage (NCBI taxonomy): Eukaryota > Metazoa > Arthropoda > Chilopoda > Lithobiomorpha > Lithobiidae > Lithobius > Lithobius niger. Next base: position 110,699 of record JAHWFP010095227.1, on the reverse strand, counting down.
AATTTTAATCTCACTAAATCGTATCAGTTTTAAGCAAAACAGTATATTTTTTAAGTAAATCAAATACAAACGGAGCGAGTGTCATAAAGCTACAAATTCGCTAGAGCTATCCCTACTGGGGACGTGAAATTGGGGGGGGGGGAGATGAGGCTTAATGGCGCGTCGACAGCTTGGTCATTAGCGCCAACCTCAGTCACAGTGCAGTGGTCCGGGTTGCTACTGCACCACACATTACAGAGATATTATTCAAACCCCTAATCTAAATCTTGTCATACATCTGTACCTCCTGCAAAAATTGAAAAACACCGGACAGGAGGACAGACTTATCGCCCAATTGACGCACAATGTCATGCGGAAGATGCGTGAAACTGCTCACAATTCTTATGTCCCTATCTAATTTGTATAGGTTTTTAAGAAAAAACGGTATATCTTTAAATTAAATCAAATGAAAACGGACAGGGTGTCGTAAATGTACTCATTCGTTAGCTGAATCTCTACTCAGGGCGTGAAATTGCTCACAATTTCAATTGTTTTTTAAATAAATTTCTTGGAACCTTACGTCATCTGAAGCAAACTAATGCTTGTATAGATGACCCAGCTCAATTTTGAACCTTACTACTTAAGGAAGAGTAGTTAAGGAATAGCGTGAACCTGGAGATGCGAACCAAAAACCATTTACTTAAGGACATTATTTCTTGGGGTTTTTTTTCCCCTAGGGGCGTTTTTTTTTAGGGGCGGGTGTGAACAGACGCACCCGACGTCATTCCAAGATGGCGGGTGTGAACAGACGCACCTCTGGCTTCACCTGCTATTTTTATTTGTGTATTGTTTTTATATTGTGACCAAGAAAAGCAATAATTTGCCGAAAATTAAATTCCATGTCTTCCTTTTGCTGTTTGTGGGCTTTTACTCAATCAGGGAGTGAACATTTTACCATTCTACTAATTTTAAGTTAAAGTAGATACACTGAGTTTAGGTACTTCTGGAGACATCGTAATATTCTAAATAAATAAAACTTTAAGAAAATCAGACCTTCTTGTATCATATTGTTACTGTTCCCCAAAATTGAGGAGTGGTATTTATACTATTATTCTCTATAAATATGCTTGTTTTAATGTCATCCCAGACTGAGTAAGAGGACATTTCACGTGTTAGTCAAAGTTCTAAACCGTTTTGTTTACTTTGACGAAAAAGGTAGGACAATTAACAGAAAGTGAGTCAGTTACGTAGTAATCTTCTAATTTGGTTTTCAGGTTTCCATTAAGCGATCAACAAGTCAACTTAGCATCAAAAAGAGACTGCCATCAACAACAAGCACGGAGTGTTGTCTTATTGATCGAATAGCAAGAGCTTCCTTTCCAACCGTATTCATGATATTCAATGCCGTCTATTGGGGTTACTATAAAGCTTAACAGTATTGCCAACTGATCCTCTCTTGACAGAATGCCAAATTTTGCAAATCTATTGCAAGAACACAGTTTTGAAGCGTTCGTTAAATGTTGTAACCTGAAGATATTCGTGAATTAAACGTCAAAAGGCAATTTTAATACTCTCTTACGTAAAAAGGGACGACGAATGTTAAGTGGCTTTAGCTGTATTTAAACCTAACATGAAACAGTTGTTTAACTTGTCTGAAGTAAGGTTTAATACAAGTGTGACGAAGTATACAGGTTGAGTAAAAAGTACCGATCCACTGAATTTAGCAGCAACATGATTTGGTTATGTTATCAAACAACCATCGATCATGGATCATCATGGAGGGGGCTACGTTTTGAGATCATTCAGGGGTGCCCCCCCCCCTGCTCCTCTTAAATTAATGTTCCATTTCCCGTTCCTTTAGGAATAGGGCATTAGTCCCAATCTGAGATATGTACGGCCAGTTAATTCATGGTCAAACAGCATGTAAATCGGTCCACAATAGCACGACCTGTGTCCAAAAAGACGTTAGTACAAATGCTGTCTTTATTACATAATAGCCTGAACAGTTGTTTCAATTGGTTGATTGCATGCAATAATTACAGTAAGGAATAAAAAGTAACGAAATTGGTAAGGGTTAGGCAAGCACCGGTATGTGCAGGTGGTTATAGTAAACGAAATGGTGTTCGACCTTGAACCGCATGTCGAGGTTCGAACACATGTTTCAACAAATTTGCTGTCTACCACGTAAGCATACCGTCTACGTCAACTAGTGAAGGGTACCTCCCTTCCCAGGAATCAGTGATCAAGAAAGAAGTCTTTTTATGGATACTTAGGGCACTAAGTATTGAGATCAAGCATGGTTGCCCCCACCCCCACCCCCACCCTACCACCCTAAAATAAAGTTTCCACTTCCGGTTCTTTTAGGTCGAACACCAGTGTGCTACATGTACTACAAACATGTGCAGAAGCAGAATGCCGTTACGTTTGCAATTCTTTACTGTAATTATTACATGCAATTAACTAATTCACAGTACTGCTCATGACATTATTTTATGTAATAAAGTCAACATTTGCGCTAATTTATTTTGGTCACAGCTCGTGCTATTGTGGACCGATTTACATGCTGCTTTCTGAATTCACCATGAATTTACTGCCCGCTCAAATCACAAATTGGGATTAATGCCCTATTCCTGAAGGAAAATTTATTTAAGGGGAGCAGGTGGGGGGGGGCACCCCTGGATGATCTCAAAATGTAGCCCCCTACGTGGTGACCAACGATCGAAGGTTGTTTGATGGCTAAACCAAATCATGCGGCTGCCAAATCCACTGCGTCGATACTTTTGACTCACCCTGTATACATCAAGGGAGTTAATGAGAAATTAACGTTCAACTGTAAATGTGGCCTATGATGAATAAAATAAATGTGACACCCAAAACTTTGGCTATTTTATGATTATTTGTGACTTCAAGACTTTATTTCGGTCGCTGTTTTGTAGTGAAGAATAAATGTTGACATTTTTGTACACGTTAAGTAACATCCTTCCAGAAAGATCGTAAATAAAATAAAATAAACTAAAGTGTAGCAACTGAAAAGTTGTGACACTTAAAATGGCGCTAATATAGTGCAAGCAAAGATTTGCATTTGCGTTGGATGTGGGAATTTTACACTCGACACCACCGACAAGATTCTTCATTAGCTTTATTCCCGGGAAACGAGAGGTGGCCTGGGTTCATTATGCTAGGGAAGTAGGCTGAATGCTAAACAAAGTGAATTGTTTCACCTTCATTGTACTTCCCGCAAAATTACTTAACTTAACAGGAGTAAATCGGGTTTTAGAATCCAATAAAATCAATAACAATATTAAAATTTACTATTACGGGCAATTTCTCCAAACGAGGTTAGTTTTTTTCTCTAAATTCATTCTCGTAAGTATTATGGCTGGTAGCATAATAAAAATTTGATATAGTTCAAAAAATAGTTTAAAAAAAATTAAGGCAGTGATAACTGAGAGCTTGGAGTTGTTTCTTCCAGAAATAAATTTTTAAGGCTTACAAGATTGAAATTCGAATTTGGTTTTTAGCTGGAGCTGGCAAAATGCGTTGCATAATGTGTTTAGTCGGAACGTGATTAGAGCATAGATAAGTTTTGCGTTATACTGAATTTGCACAATTAATCCATCCGTATTAAAGATCGATCATGTTGCACACTATGGGCAGTGTAGTGATTTCGGTATAGGGTTATGGAAACTCTAGTGGTTCGTTCGAAGTAAAATGCTCCATGAAGCGCTGGCGTAGTATTGAAGTTACCTAAACTATTCATTTTTCGAACAGTTTGCTTAAACAACTTGAAAAATTGAGACAGCTCAACTAAGACTAATATCGACACAATGATTAATAAGAACCTCATGAATAATGCAGAATTAGCCACTTAAAATAGCACAATTTTCAGAAATAAAAAAATTATCTACCATTTGCAATAATAATAATAATACATCTTCACAGCCAGAAAAACTATGGGGGGGGGGGGTCAAGGAAGGGAGCAGTATACTCCACTTACACCAAGCCCAAAATAAAAAAAAAAATAAGATTACGGTTCAAACAAACCAACGTCAAAAATAATAAAACAGGCATCAACCATAACTAAAAATAACATAATGAGATAGAAACATCACAAAATGTATTCAATACAGAGGGAACAAATTCAGCTCAAAAGCATTTTAAGAAACCAGAGATTATCAAGAGATTGTCAAGAGATTATTCTTGAAACGAGCCAGAGATGTCGAGGATACAACCGCAGATGGCAGAGAATCCCAGACAGGGAATGTCATGTTCGAGAAAAAGTGTCTATATTGTTATGGAAGATACCAGCGCTAAGTTTAAAGGTGTGTCCTCGAGTATGAGTCAGGTGACTCAAGGAAGAGAATTTTTCATAATTTAAGTCAATAAGTCCATGAAGTAAAGAGTAGCTGAGGCAAAGGTCGGCCTTGAGACGCCTCAACTCGAGTGAATCCAGTTTAAGCCTTTCAAGGCGAAGTGAGTAAGATTGGTTGTAAATCTTTACAGGCAAATATTTAGTGAAAACTCGCTGGACAGATTCGATCTTTTTTATGTCCTTCAGAGATTATAGACAGTATGTTTCTCTGAGATTATAGAGAAACAGGAAGTAAAAATAAAAATAGTCTTCATTCAACAAGTTTGACTGATGATTTAACAATAAAATATCTGAAATGTTTAACAGTGAAGCGTTTACAAGGGGTGTTTGAGGATTGATCAAGTATTGGAAAGATTCATGTCGACAGCTGAAGATTCTTTAAAATATTTCAATTATTCAAACTTAATTTCAGTTTACACAGACGGTGTCTGAAAACACTATAAGAACGAGTACGGCTCAAAAGAACCCCAAAAACAAGAACTTACAAGCATTTTTAACTGTTTACAAATTGCTTTTCATAGTGTTCGGAAGAAAATAACGCTTGTAAACGAAAATTGAACGTGACTAACTTATGGCTGAAGGTTAAGGTTGCACTTGTCCTCCTTAGCCATTCACAATATTGGGTCCATTCTGTTTATTCATTTAATATTAATAGGCCTATTTCTAGCTAATTTCCGATGAATACTTTAACCTCCTCGTAGCTTAGTGTTTGTTAGTCCAGGATAAGAGATGTAAAGTTTAGTCATCCCCTGGAGTCAGTATGTTGTATACTGACCTTAATTCATATGTTAAGTTATTAGTGCCAAGGGGAGCAAGGCAACTAACGCTACGATGAAAACAAAACGGGTTTGTTTACCCGCATTTCTCTCTTGACCAAGCTGATGACTAGCTGTTAATTGTACGTATTTTCCTTTTGAGGAGGAGCAAATGTCTCTCGAAAATTTGAGGGTTTCTTGACAATTTGCAAACTAAGCTCGTGTCTTCCCGCTGGGTTAGTTTTCACCAAAGGCAAGTTAGCAACGATTGTGTTAGTATCAAATTGTTCTAGTGGTCTAGTGCAGGCATGGTGAACCTTTATTTACATTCGTGCCAATAAAACAAAAAAATAGCTTACAAATCAGGCAGTGCGTGTCATGTCAGTGTGACTTCTGTTCTTGCTTCTCAGATGCATATTTTTAATGTGGGGTTTGTACGCACTCAGCTTCATTTTCATGCATGCTCTGCTATTGTCATCCAGGAGGCGACTCCGTATTGTCTCAACACATAGCCTTTGTATGTGAGTCTACTTTTTCGCAATAGTAGCTGGATTCAGACGTGACTACTAATAATGTTCATGTCAATTTTTTTTTTGTGTAGATGAAAAGTTACAAAGAAGTTCGTTCCAACATTCAACTATAAGTTGATCTGCATTTGGTAGTATTTTCTTTTCAGTCCATTTGGGTATTGAGCCCAGATCTGCTTCTCTTCCGTCAAATTTTTTAAATTCATCCTCAATTCTTGAACGCACTATATACCACATGCTAATTGCTATCAATTCTGACATTGGCCATGAGTCTCCTATTTCACTCAAGCCAAAGCCTACGTCACATCAGCATGGGACTGCTCCATTGTAAAGAGAAAAACAGAAGGGGAAGAAAGCATGTCAAAGCTGCCTTGCTGTAACTTATACATGAGTTTATTTTGAAAGAAAGAAATATGTCATCATGCCCTAATACTTTCAAAACGATTGCGTGCCATTAGAAAAGCCACTGCGTGCCAGCTTTGGCACGCGTGCTGTAGGTTCTCCATCCTGGGTCTAGTGCATTAGCGGCCCATACCAAAGACCCGGTTTCAATTCCAGGATTCATCATAGCACGTGAATTGTTACGTCATAATTGCTGCTCATTTGTCATCCTTAGCTGTTCACAATGTTGGCTTCATTGAGTTTTTTCCTTTAATGCGCTGAAGGCTCTCCAGCTGTCTACCTGGAATCTTTCTTTTTACCAAGCGTTGTTAATGCCGGTAGTAAATAACCTAAAGTTTGAAGTTTTCCCAACTTAAGACGAGAAGTTCATATGAAATTAAACACGCTGTATTCATAATGTTGTAAAGTGTTTTTTTGTTGTTGTTGTTATTGGGGACGCTGAATGAAGACAGTGTTGCCAAAGCAGCATATTCGTAGCTGAGTGTAATATAGCTTGGGCACGCCAACAGGTCAATAAAATCCATGAATATGCATAGAATCTGTCACAGTTGATTGCTTTGAAACAAGTATCAGAAACCCATCATTACTTCTTGTAGCCCGACGCGTTTCTTTTTCAATATTTGTTGTCATAGCGATAATAGCACAAAACTATTTTTGTCATTTTTAACTCGTAACTACGATAAAGGGAGAGCAACGGTTTGCAAGTGCTAGGTGATGTCTCTAGGTAGTTAACTGTTTCAAAGATTTCCAAAATGGGAAATTTTTTCTTCTGGGCCCCAAAATCAAACTGGCTTTCATCATTAGTCATTTTCATGTTTGTTGGAATGTTCATACCGGTTAATGGGTAAGTAATTTTTGCATCTTTGCCTGTGATGGCCGTATCTTTCCAATCCAGTCGTAATGGCGTTAAGTCAGTTTTAAAATAATTTTTTTCTTTTAGAAACGAATTTAGAACTATTTTCATCAAAAACGTAGGCAGCGAATACTTGTTTTAAAATGTACAGTTGAAAAATACTGCTTATAAGGCCATTATCTTACTTTTTTAATAACTTGACAATAATTAAATATGAATACAAACACATTATGGGTCACTTCCTACCATGTCTGATGTTTTGTATGCATTTTATAATGTGTTTTATGTACATTTTATTATGGCTTATATGCTTTATGTAATGTGTTAATGCATTTTCCAATGTTTTAATAATGCATTTTATGTGTCGTTTGCATACTACATCTGCATTTTATGTGATTTCATTTAAAATAATTGTTAAGTTCCTTTTTGACGGACAGAGTGTTAAAGCGGCCGTGTTCCTTCCCTTTGCCTATTTGCGTTTGGTGAATGAAGTTATTCTTACTCCTAATATTTAAGAATTTTTACTTTAAAACAAAAGGCAGAAAAACAGAAAAAGTTAATCGTATAATAATAAAGAAGAGCGTTTTTTTTTTTAAGGAAACATCAGAACGACTCTTTAATTATTCCTTAAAAAATACAGGTAACAAAAATCAAAAGTTTGTCGGACGCAAAGATCTTATAGCAGGTAGTGTAGAAATTATTGGATAATGTACAGAAACCCAGAGGTGGTTGCATAATAAAAAAGGAGAACCGATTCGAAAATTTCCACACTCCGTTACCAAGCAGGTGATAAACCCTTGTTAAGTTTTAAATAAATACAGATGCATACATATTTACGTAGCCTTTATTTAACCCTTATTTATTTATGTATTTGTTTAACCATTCTAAGCCGATTGGCTATCCGTCATGTTTAATCCGTGTAAGCTTGAACTCGTAACAAAACAGTAAATAAAATAATAAGTCCAAGACTTGAATTTGGAGAGTTGGATCCCGGCTGCTTCCTTCCTGGGACTATACTTCCAACAAGGAGGAAGCACCGTGGTTTCAATATGTCCAGAAGTTTCCTTTCGAATTAGGTTCACGAGATTGTTTCTTTAGATTTTCTTTTTCTCGTTCATTATAATTAGGGTGCGTTTACGCAACGATTCGCCTTTGCAGTCTCGCAGCTAGCAGCTAGAAATCATCTGAAATTCCAACATGGCGGCGGATTTAGCTTTGTCGACTCGCAATGAAAACAGTGAATAATCCGAGTTCGGAAGTGGCTGTGAAAATTTCGTCAGGAGGAATTCTTTATCTTATTGTCATGGATTATAAGACTTAAAGCATTTACTCAAACGACGTCGGATTTAGCTAATCCATATAGCTTTGTTACCATGGCAACGACAACTTTGCCATTGTGATTAAATTCTAGCTGCGAGAATGCAAAGGCGAGTTGTTGCGTAAACCCGGCCTTATGAAGGCTGTCGGTTTCTGCTAATCGCTAGTATTTTCATCAGGTATATTGTTTTTTTTTAATCGTGTCTAGAAGGCTTTATAATATCATATCCCAGAAGAGTCGCTTCTTTTTTACACTATGAGGCTTCTTCACAGCATCCTGGTTTTGGTGCTTTATATTCATCATCAGCGTAAAAATGAGAATATGTTCTTCATATGTATCCTACAAACTATGGCTTCATTACAGTAAACACAATAGAAAAACAGCAAAAAAAAAACACATATTAAAATAATAAGTTAAGATCCGGTAAGACTTCAACATGGATTTAGACTCTATTGAGCTCAGTTTTACAAGGGTTCGAACTAACAAAAAATCCCCATAAAAACTCAGCCTCCCTTCCCCGACATTACTGCCGTCTCTCTAAGGTAATGATACAAATCCTTTCGTACCAGAAAAAAATCAACACGAAGGCTAAGTAATAATTTTAAGCTCGGCAGACAGGTGAAATTAGGGAGCACTTAAAAAAAATATAATTTACAAAAGAAATTAATATAACAAAATAATAATAAAAATAATAAAACAATTTGCTGTTAGAGCAACGTGACTGGCAAGGACCCAGGAGGTTGCTGAACGCCAGTCTAAAAAAGAAACTGGACTGAATATATGCAGGTAAAAGTAGGAGGCAAGGAGTAACTAATGGGAGGGAAGTAATTGTCTGACCCAAGATAAGGTTAAAAGTAAAACTAGTTTAAAACAGCACGGTTAAATGGATGGGAATAGGAAGGCTTGGTATGGTCATGACAGCCTTACAACCAAGGTTAGATCTACCAAGGACTCTCCAATGGCATCGCCAGACGTGTATAAAAGGCAGGAATGGGGAGATGGCAAAATAACATAAGGTAAAAAATAGAAGTAAAAAGTATAAAATATCAACCAACGTTAATTGATAGTCACTACAAAAAACAAAACTCCATTAAAAAATCATAAAAAAAAGTAGCAATATCTTTGAGAAGTATTATTGTCAAATTAATAATGATACAATAAAATTTTAAAATGATAATTTGTAGTGCATCGCATTATATTATATTGCGTGTAATAACTCAGTTACAACCATATTCCACCTATTAAATTTACATTTAAAAATATCGTTATTTGGGGCATACTTTTTTCTTTATGACAATCTCAAATGTAGACGAGCGTAATCCAATGTGTTGATGTCATAACTAATGCTTTCTCCATTTTAATTATTATTTTTTCCACTTATTATAAAACTTTTAATGAGTGACGTTTGCTTTTCTTCCATGCACGTATTTATTCTTCTTCCTTTCTAAATTAACATATTCTTTCTATTGTCTTGTTGACTAACATGAGGTCGGATTTGTCAGATTTAGGTGCAAATAACGGATAGGTTGCCGTGCCCTTCCCTTTATATCCTTGCTTCCTTCCATTAATGGTTGCAAATTTAGCTGACTTAGCAACATTCAGAAAAAGAAAAAAAAATTTCAGCAGATGTTTATGTGTGAAAGTTCATATGATAGATACGTAAAAAAAAATCGCTTTTCTCTTGGAGGACAATCAATTTAAAGGTGATAAATAAGTTTAATGCACGGTGGTGACGTCACGATAATACATCCCCATGCTAAAAGTGTAGTCGTTATATACGGTTAATGTGAAAACCCACACACGTCACAGTGGGTTAATTTTGATAACCCACAATTTTTGATAATCTAACACTTTTTACGAGGGTCTACACAACCCCTGCTCCACCATGTGACATATGACCCGACTTTATAAAATTACCGTGTACAACACAAATGCAACCAGTATAAACAGGCACATTTACAACCTGCGACACATTTCTTTCTAGCCTAACACGAAAAAAACAAAACTCTGGCGTACTATGCTGGACCCCCACCCACGGAGGAATAGCCCAACCCTCTTTCGTTCCGACGGTACGAAAACTAGGCTACTGACACTTCGAAATACACCTAAAAACCTACGAGACTCAAGCGAATACCGCATTTTACATACTCATCTTATTTAAACTATTAAAGTAGAAAAAAATACAGTTTTACCTTAAACACAAACATCGGTATTACGCAGCGTCTCTCCCCTTCGGTCGGCCTTCATACACAGGAAGCTTCCAACCCGTTTCTAAACTGGAACTTCCGTTCAGGAATTTACATAAGTCCATGTAAAAAAATCTTCAATTCTTGAAACAAGTGTTTAAAAAACTCTAATAACACGATAAATTAGCTCGACGTCACACCTTAGTATTAAAATACATATCCGTGAGTCCTTGTCGATTTAACGGCTATAATTGCTCCTGAGCTCGAAACGGCTAGTCCACTATCTCGGGGATGTAGGGAGAAACTCGTGGGCTTTGCCCACTCGTGTTTCCCTCCACCCCCTCGATATTGGACCAGCCGTTTCTTGCTCGCGAGCAATTATAGCCGTTAAATCGACAATGACTCACGGATATCTATTACTTAAGTCAGAAAAAAACGTAAATGTAACTGAATGAAATTAACCGGTGATCTAAAACGGCACCAGGTGACGCTCGCCCAGATTAGACCATGAATCTGATAAATCATCATAACCGACCCAGAGCAGCATAATAAGACTAATGAAACCTCTTTCGTAGCTTCCCGTAGTTTGTTGGTTAATTTTTAGTTACTCGCTTTTTTCTTTTTTTAAAATAAATAACTAAAGAATTTGTTGTAAATTTAATACACTATAATAAAAGCCCAGATAACCGTGGCCCATTTCCGACGAGGCATTTCGACGCATGGAAAGAGGCATTGTTGGCTGCTCAAATGTTTTGTCTTTGTTGATTTTGTTGATTGGCCAAATGAATTAAACCGTGTTTCAGCTTTAGGTTAATATGTTTAAACTAAATCGAAAGACTGTTAATTTTGGGGCCAAGGTCTTGGCAGCCTGATACGATGGAAAAACGTAATATTTATTTCGTAAGGTGCTAGAGCCCAGAACGGAGTTCAGCTGTTTTAAAGTTGTGGCACAACAGTCGTGTGCGTGTGTTTTAGCTTCAGCTTTTGACGCGCACCCAGCCGTAGCCATGGCGCCAAGTCGTTGCACACGCGATCGTAAATACGAGCTTAAAGATCATACCAAGTGGCTTTAGCCACCTCTGACATTTTTCAGACGACAGGGCCCTGTAGTGTTTCGTGCTCATTGTGACATGTCAGAGATTCTGGGTTTTACGCCTGGATTTCTCCACCTAAATGATTCCTCTCGTGGTCTACGCTATGTCATGAGGTTTACCTCCGTTTGGATTAGCTACCTAAAAATAAAAAAAATAAAAAATAATAATTATTACTCTAGTGATTATGCTTCGTCAAAATGAGTTGGTAACACTCTTAGAAGTCCTTAAATAGATCGCTATCATTACGTTTTGGAATGCTTAAGGAAGGGAGGAGGGGGTGGGTGGTACGAGGGATGGAGGGAGCTAAATTCACCAATCTTTAGATGGGTTGTCATCTAGTTCATACGAATAATCGTTATTATTATTGTAGTTATTATTATTGATCCGAAAACCATTAACGTTATATTAGGGTTCGACCGAGTCCGGGTAAATACCCGCCCCAGTCCGAGTTTTGACCCACCTCAGGCTCGAACAGGGTAATAATTATTTGTCGAGAATATACCTTCATAATTTAATAACAACAACTAACCAAAGGGAAGCCAAAAAACGGCAGCCACCAGCCAATCACGCCACCTTAACACCGATTAAACGACCACACGGTATTTTATCAGATCAAACTTTCAGCCTCATCCCTCCATCTTGGTTTTACGATCGACTCGCCTGAATCCTGTTTTCCGCAGCATAACGAACGTTTGAAATAACTGCATTTGATAGGCCTAAACCAATTTCTAAATGTATACGACATACCTGATAGACAAATGACACACTAAATGAGTTCCCAGACATGTGCGCTTTATCTTTCGTTACCATGGTGTCATAAGATAGGCAGCCCATGTGCGTGACGCCGCTCTTATTAGGGTAGGCCTATAGCCGCTACTATGCGAAGCGTATACGGTAAAGGCAAAACCCGGTACTTAAATATTACGCGGTCTAGAATTAACCGGAAATAGTACATAATAAATTATAATAATTGTCGTAAAACTTAGTATTATTACGGAGCATATTATATTATAAATCTAAGCAACAATATTTTATTTAAAAATAAAATACGTATTTACTTTGGTTAAAACGCTCTGACAAGCTACTTCGTTCTATTATGAAAGTTACTTTCGGTTTCGGTAAATTTGTGACGGATCGTTAGGGAAACAAAATTGCTTTATTTATGAAGGCGGCGGTCGAAAATACCAATCCTATAAACACTAAACGAACCAGTTAGTGCATCTGGAAACAATTTGTACACTTAACACAATTTCGTGCGCACAGGAATTGTGAATTCAAGCGACAAGCCACCGACGTGTTATGCAAGTTGAAGCGATGTTTAAAGGAGATTGTATATTCTCGTTTCATATACGACTCGAGCGTAGTTTTAAGTATCGATAAGTTTTCTCAACCACTCGTTATATTCTGAAACTGATAAAAACACCTCGCAAAGAGCTCGGTATTTTTCCAGCTTCGGAATGCAACTTGTGATTGAGAAAATTTATCGATAAAAAACTACGTTCTCGTGATATTATTACTGAAAAAATTATTTTTATTTTCATAGTTCATTTTACCTTTTGGAGGAACCTACAACTACTTGCACGCAGTAGATATTCAGTAAGTTGCGCAGAAAAATCAAATATGCGGCTGTAATTTGTAGAGAATCATTTTTTCTAATTATGAGCGGTAAGGAACAAACAGATATCCTAATTTTCAGTATTTAATTTATATTTTTTTCCAAATGTAGTACCTTTTTATTCAACGTTTTCCAGGTGTTAGGTAATTTTTTTCATAACCTCGGGTTCACTGATTTAAATAACAATAAAAATATTAAAAAATCAAGAACTCCATGAAAGGCCATCGAAAATTAGAACGATTATTTACAAGCTACAATTGAAAGTGCTGGGACTAAAACAAATCTACCCCAAAACAAAACCTGTTAAGGATTCCCGCCAAGCTCTTCGGCCGTGTGAAGTCGTGATATCAATCGCCAAGCTCTTTTGCCAAGCTAATCCCACCGAGTAATAGTTCGAAGGTTAAACGAAATATATGAAAATTGCTTATGCGCAATTTTCAATTATGCCATTTAACGTTTGAATTCTTAGTCGGTGGGGGTTAGCTTGGTGATACAGCTTGGCGTTTGATATCAGGACTTCACACGACCAAAAAGCTTGGCGGGAATCCTTAACAAATTTTGTTTTGGGGTAGATTTCAGATATTTTTGGTCCAAATTTATGAAATCCATTTTTTTAGTAGTGGTCGCCATGCTCATATACACTATACATATTATCTGGATGTTATCGTTTATCTTGACTGGCGGCACACTGGCATGTGTCTTGATGTTCTGAATTACAATTACATTTAAACGTAACCGCAGAAGGACCCTCAGTGCATGCTGTGCCATAGAAAAGGGGCGGTGGGGGGGGGGGGG
>JAHWFP010095227.1:70504-88137 GCA_023313725.1 Lithobius niger | reverse complement strand
AAAATTGAAAAACACCGGACAGGAGGACAGACTTATCGCCCAATTGACGCACAATGTCATGCGGAAGATGGAAACGACGACGAAAACCATCAAGATGGCAACAATCAACAAGGAAGTGCCGGACCGTAAGTGGCCGCCGACACCAATAACATTCAGGAGGGTCAACCCCCCGCAAAAGGAAACAGTGAGTAAGTCGAGTGTGACCAATGCGCAAACGGGCCAACACCACCTCCTCACGGCGACTGCGGCGACACGCCGAGTGCCATTCCTCAACAGTGCCTTTAATAGCTCGTAATTTATTGCCGTCCTGTCCATCCCATGAGGCTTGCCAAAAGCATGTAACCTCAGACGCAGAGTTGGAAAAGCGTCCGAGGGAACAAGCCTGAGATCCCTACCGAGAGGGCCAGAAAGGGCCCCTTTTGCTGCAGAATCCGCTTGCTCATTTCCACCTATCCCAACATGGCCCGGGATCCAGCAGAAAAGCACGGTTTTCCGCTGGCCAGGCAAGCGGGAAAGCAAAGCTTGGACACGTTGTGTCAAGGGGTTCCGAGGATTGTAATTCGCCAAGGACTCCAGGGCACTCATGGAATCACTAAAGATAATGAAATGCGTGCCCTGAAGGCCAAGGATCCATTCCACCGCCAAACCGAGAGCCAAAAGCTCTGCAGAAAACACAGAATAGCCTGATGGAAGGCGATGGGCAACCCTGCCAATGACGAATTTCAAAAAGAGGTTTTTACACTCCACCCTACTGTATGGTCACAATTTGTGAATACTCTTCACTTTGATTAGGGAAACGTGGCAAGGATGGGAGGTGTTTGTGAACCCAAATGTGCTTGATTATGTCGTGGAAAAACTAAATGACTTTGAGCAGCAAAGACGATTGGCTACTGAAGCTATATTGGCAGCTAATGAGAAAAGTAAGCAGTACTATGACAAGAATGCAAGAGAGCGTCAGTATGAACCAGATGCTGAGGTGTTGATTTTAAAGACAGACCGGAAAAATAAGTTGTCAGCGTATTGAAAAGGGCCATTTGAGATGGAAAAGAAGGAAGGTGAGGTCAACTATCAGGTTAGGAAAGCAGGGAGAGAAGTTCAAAACGTTTCATGCAAATCTGATGAAACCGTATTATGAGAAGGTTACCACGATAAATGCAGTGCAGTTGTGTGGTCAAATTGCGGAAGGGACACGTGAGTTGAAGGTGGAGATCCATGAAATGGATTGACTGGTATGCAGGTGCTTGATGTTGTAAAGGTAGGGCCTCTTAGCGAAAAGCAGAAACAGGGTTTGGTGGAAATTTTTGTTGTGGTGCCAGAGGTCTTTGCAGCGTTACCACGCACCACTGACATTCTCCAAATTGACATTGAATTTGATAAGGATGTAGTATTGCAAAGGAAGTTGCATCGTTACTCCAAAAAACAAAAGCAGCTGATTTATGCTGAGATTCAGAGAATGCTGAAACTTGGCATCATTCGTCCGAGTAGGAGTAAAATGGTTTCACCAATACGCATTATGCAAGATGAAAGGAAACTTCCGCGACCAGTAGTGGATCACAGGGAGCTAAATGATGCTACTTAGCTGCAGCGATTTCCCATGCCAAATATATAGAAGATATGGTAGAGTGGGCGATATAGGTGCCACAGTCATTTCAGTATTTGATTGGGTAAGGGGTTTTGGGCTAGTCAAAAACACCCAAATGGCAATCGAATCAATCGCTATTAGTACACATCTTGGGGTTTTTGAGTTCCTGGAAATGATATAGGGCTAAAGAATGCCACCTTTTGTGTTCAGCCTCTCTTGATGGAGGTTTGCAGTAAAATGTATCAGTTTGCTAGATTTTTACTAGATTACATGCCTGTTATTGTCAGTTACTGGGACCCTATGTTTGCAACAGCCAGATTCCCAGGCAGTCACCCACCCGAGTATCAATCCAGCCCAATGCTGCTTAACTTCGGGGATCTGACGAGAACCGATGTTTCCAGCACCGTGGATACTTGGTAAATGAACAACAATTATAATTGCAACAATTATAACCCCAATGCACCCCATTTTGTTGTTGAGTGTGGCATTGTCGGCGTTTTGACTTTTGTGGATTAGTAGATTGCTTACTAGCTGGCTTTCTCAGTGATAGGGTTTTTGTTTTTAGCTATCTGTCTAATTTCATTATGACTTTTCCGGACTTCACTAAAATATTGTAGGAATATCCGTCTTTTCTGGCCAGGGAATGCGAAGGGGAAGAAAAGGAGAACGAACAGTACGAGGGAGAGAAATCACATTACCAGGAAGGAAAAGGGGGCGGATTCTCTGAGGGGGATGGTATACATTAAAACCAAAGACCAAAACA
Organism: Lithobius niger; assembly: GCA_023313725.1. NCBI lineage: Eukaryota > Metazoa > Arthropoda > Chilopoda > Lithobiomorpha > Lithobiidae > Lithobius > Lithobius niger. The sequence goes on along the minus strand of JAHWFP010095227.1, from coordinate 85,792 downwards.
TGTGGGGTGCCGTGGAGATACAGACCCGACACTGGGGATCTGGGAGGGGGTGCAGTGGGATATAGGGGTTATTCGGGGGCACGGAAGGGGGCAGAAGTGTGTGGGTGGGGGGTACGGGAAGAAATTACAGCGCAACTTATTTTCCTAAGATGACAAATCACCGGGAGAAGCTAAGTCCGGGAAATTTAATCATCGTGTAGCTTGCAGGGGTCCCAGCTAGTTATTTTTTATTCTATCATTGTAAATTCGATATGGGTGAAACGAATACAGAAAGTCAAGAGCATTGGTATTTTTGCGTTTATGCCCTAAATAATGCTATTGCCAATATATCGTTTATAGTACTTTGTAGACGGAAATTTATCAAATACTTGGTCGAGTTTATTGAGGACAAGATCACAAAAAAAGTAGAGAGTGGGCTTCCCATCGGTGCACCATTTTGCTGTTGAATGAAATGTTTTTCATAGTGAAAGTAGTATGTAAAAAAAAACCGACATTAATGGATTCTAAAAATGTATCTACTGTCCAACCCAATTCTGCAAGGGGAGAAGTGTTAGAAATAGGTTTTTCTTTAATGTAGAGAAGTATAAGGTTTTGATCAAGTGAGGGGAACATGGAAACTACAAAAAATGAAACGAATTCAGAGTCAGAGGGAAGCAACAGTGACATTGTTCAGATCTGCTATAATTTTTAAAGAGTTATGTATGGTGTGGTACCCTAGGCCAAGCTTTTTAAGAACAAAAGAAATTATGCAAGCAATAGGGGGATCCCCTGTGTGAGGACTTCTGGCTAAGCTTAAAACGTGTGGACGGGGCAAAATGCATCTGTACACCGAGTTTCATGATGCCCACACTGAGGGTGTAGGAAAAATTACCCTCAGTAGGGGAAATGTATATTTTGGCCCACCATCACCAGACAGACAATATGACGTCACTTCCGGTCACGTAACCTTGATATATACATTTTTTTATTCCGTAATGTATACGCAGAAATCAATTTGGAAATGGACGTCCGCTTTCAAAAATGCATCATTGTTGTTGATGCTAATAACGGAATTCTTTTCGATGAGTTTTAGCAGTTGATTAACGATCGTTGTGCTAAGTTTCCCCACCAGTTTTAAAAGTAAAAACCTATCATTCCTCATTGTGCACCATACGTCGATCATTGAGGTCTCGTCGCTGCTGTAAAATACGATCTTGCAGAGAATGGCTGGGATTGTTAAGCCTATTATTGTACGAAGACTCTCAGGAGGTTCTCTGGCTCATTGGACCGTATGCATGAAAAAAATGACTTCGTGGCAGGAGTTTTGAACGAATCGTTACGTGGCCACGTCTGTTGGGGCTATGGGATCACCTACATCATCAATGAGCTTTCCCTGTGCATCAAATGTACCTTTTATCTCCATTAATACTCACAAAATTCCTGTCTACGTGTAAGTTATTGAACACGTCGAGAGCACCACGAGGGACAGCTACATCTTTAATCCGTTTCTTTTTAGCGGAAAAAAGTTATCTCGAGAGCCACCAAGTTCCTTTTTAGGTTCGTTGGTTCAGTCTCTACGTCGTGTTTCTTGGCAAATTGTCTTTCCCCCTCTCTTTTTAGTAGTGTCACTTGGGAAAGAGTAGCAACATCGTTGGTTGAATCCCTTCTCCAACATTGGTCAATCTGTGCGCGCCCATGTTGTAAAGACCGTTGAAGTCAAATCAAACCCTTCTGCCTGTTCCACACCACCACCAAATTTATTGACGGACATGGTATTTATTTAATATTAAAAAAATGGCTGAGGTAGTGAACTACGATTTTGGATCTGACGATGCTAAACACCTCTTTTTACCCTCACAATATACGTTGCTTGATCGTTGGATTTGCAAAATGTTCAAAAACTAATCACCTGCTTAATTTTTTATGCAATGAAGGCTGGCTAGATTACGATAAGTTGTACGTTTACATCAACATTCTTTGTCAGAGTGACTGACAACACTCTTTGTCAGTCAAGGTATCATACGTTACAAGCTGCATTGTCTGAACTCGAAGCTCGACTCAGTAAAGAAATTGCTCTTTTTCAGAGTTTGCAAGCTGACTTGACCCCACCCAAAAACCTGGATCCAAATGTGCGCAATGTGCTGGTTTTTGACGATGTCTTGCTCGATGAACAAAAGATAATTGAGAGGTATTTTGACCAGGGACCCCACTCCAATGCTAACGTGTTTTACTGCAGCCAGTCTTACACCAGGATTCTGAAAAAAGTCGTACGGCACAATGCCAACCTGCTCGTGTTAGTTCCTCAAGATGAACTAAACTTTAAACATATCTACGAAAATCACGTTGAGGGAGACATGGATTTTGAAGAGTTTAAACATGCGTGCAAAATGTTTTGTAAACATCCATTCAGCTTTCTAACGATTGATAAAACCCAACCATTAATGAAAGGACGTTACAAACAGATGTTTTAAAACACGCATTGAAAAAAAGAGCGAGTAAATATCATGGCGGACAAGCGAAAAGTGGTTAATCTCTGTAAAATGTTGGCGAAAAATTGGAAAAATGGCTGGCGAAGAAGCTTTACGTATGTTTTTGAGCCCTTGACCAAACCCTTGAAAACTATGACTCGTCCCACATCTAATGAACACGAGAACAAAGAACATGTGAAAAAAGAAAGACAAGAATTGAAAATGGAGGATTCTGATAATGACGATAATGAACTCGGATTCTTTGAAGAAGGATAATTGATGGAGCCGGAAGAGTCACCCAGTATCGCACCACCTCCGAAAGTGGAAGAGCTGGCCGTTGATATAACAGCACCGTGACTATTACGCTCCTGTATGCCGGAATGAGCAAAGGTCACAAGTCCTCACCAGTTCTCTCCGCACATTCTGCCTCACGAAGAGTTTCAACACCACCCTCCTTGCCCCCTCTCGGAACTCAATGAATCCTAGACAGTTTGTTACCCAACAATGAAATCGGACCAATCGCAGCTTTTTTTTAATAGAGTACTTTATTCAGTCAAAAGATGTCGACCCTGTCTTTGGACTGTGTCACAACTTTGAGGCGCGTAGAATGGAGATTGGCGATAAGACCGTGCAAATACATGAGAACGATATTGTAGCTGAGGGAAAGCAATATACTGGCTGTAAACAGCTGTGGAGTCGGTTGTCGTTTAAAGACCAGCAAGATAGCAGCTATCCTCCGGATGTCTTGGTTTCATATTTAAGCTTCCTCAAAGATACCAATGCCATTTATCAAAACTATGACCCTCGAACGAATAAAGCGAAAAGTAACCGATCGGCAAAATATATGAAAATCATCAAACCCATCTGGGATGAAATTAAAACCTCAAAAACTGGTAAAGGAATGACTAAAAAGGTTTTCCCAAATCGGATTGAATGCGTACGATACGATAATCCAAACCAGTTGGTTAACAGATTAAAGAGTACTCTATGGATCTAAACTAGCTAGTGGTGATGGCTATCAAATGAAATTGTAGACATTATCTCCGAATTGGAAGAATGAAACGTTATAATTCGGCTAGTCAAAAGTTTACCATCCACCGCAATATATTCCGAGCATAATAAAAATGGAAACATTGGTTCGAGAGCTTCACTAACCGGCGAGACGAAATTTTCCGCGGCGAATAGTCAATGTACTAAGCCCAAACGATCTTTGGGAGGCAGATTTGGTCGACTTGTCCGCACTTTCTCATCAAAACAAGGGTAACAAGTTCCTGCTTACCGTCATCAACGTCATGTCAAAGTTTACTTGGGCTGTGCCGATCAAGTCAAAGTCGGGTCCGAGTGTAATGGCTACTTTTGCCTCGATTTTGAGAAACAATACAGCTGCCAAGCATCTTGGAGTCGATCAAGGAAAAGAATTCAACAATGAGAACTTTTGCAAATTGATGCAGAAGCATAACATAAAACTCTATTCTACGTATTCGGTTATGAAAGCGACGGTAGTTGACCGTTTTAATAGATCATTGGAGGAGTTGATGTGGAAAATTTTTACAAGACGAGGTAACCATCAGTGGCAAGACATTTTGAAGAAAATACTTGCGCAATACAATGGAAGCTACCATCGAAGTATCAACATGACACCCTATGACGTCACAATCAAAGATGAGCATAACCTTCGTCGCATTGGGGCCAAGAAACCAACGAAGGTAGCAAATTATAAAGTTAAGGATCTCGTCCAAGCGTCGAAAATAAAGGGTAAATTTGATAAAGGTTATGAACAAACGTGGACCAATGAGCTCTTCACAATTGAAAAAGTATTGAAAACTAACCCTGTTAGTTACTTACTAAAGGAACATGATGGTACCCAAGTTCGAGGAGCTTTCTACCAATACGAACTGCAAAAGACCCAAGATCCTGATCTATTCCTGGTCGAGGACGTTGTAAAGAAGGGTAGCGATGGGAGATTTCTTGTAAAGTATAGAGGGTATGACGAGAAATATAACAGCTGGGTTAATGATGGAACTAGTTTGATGTGGAAAAAAACTTTTTTTATTTAATTTTTTTTATTTTTTTGGTTCTTGTTTTTGTAGCTGCTTATTAATGTACTAAGTCATCACAAAGTTGGATGTCAAAGCTCCTGGTAGATTGCTAAATCGTGCATTTTCTACCAAAATTCAAGTAATTTCTACCAAGTGTATTTTCTACCAAAATCCATGTATTTTCTTCCTCGAGGTGGGGGGCAGGCTAAATTGGGAGTGGTAAGGGGGGGGGGGAGGTTTGTATCAGGATATGGGATGAGGTAGGTTAAAGAAAAATTTGATTTGGGGGAGGGAACTCAGGGGTGGGGGTAAATCATTTTTCACTAAAATTGACGGTTTAGGAAATATGACGATTTTAAAGGATCCCTGTGCTACTACATCGTTCATGAGCATCCACCGACACTTTGACGTCAGTTTCTGCTATAGGGACGGGGGTTACCAAGGACAGGGCTTGATGACATCATGAGGGGTAGAGCTATGACATCATTAAGATAAAGTGACCGGAAATAACGTCATCCGAGATGGCCGCGCTCATATGGAGACGACCAGCTTGGATCACGTGACTGGCAGTGACGTCGTCAAGGTCATTTGACCGGTAGTGACGATATCAAGATTACTACATGACCGGAAATGATGTCATCAAGGTCACATGACCGGAAGTGACATCATAATGTCTGTCCGGTGGTGGTGGGCTAAAAAAGACATTTCCCCCTACTACCTTCTGATGGGTACCTCTACCACTCGTAATGCTACTTCAGCTTGTCCACATGACGTTTATCTCGAATAGCTTAGCGTACAAGGTGCAGACGTGTGGATTTGCTTGAAATGTGCAGATACCAAGTTTCATGATGCCCACACTGATTGTTATCAAGCAACGTTGAGATAACCTTGTTTTCCCTAACATTAGCTATGCTATACGGTCTCGCCCATGCCACATTTTGGAGTAGCAGAGCCCATAGGTTAGTCCGAGAGCCACCATGTCTTGGTGCTGTCCATTGGGCATCAGGTCCCAGAACATGCCGATTTTGGGGACGATTGAAGGAGTTTAAATTTTTCCTTGGTTAGCAATGCTGATGTGGAGTGTTTGGCAGTGAAGCATCAGGTAACAATCGTACAATGGAAGCTAATAGCTAGTCCACCGTGTTATACGATTCCCACACTTCTGGTTTGGTATAAAGCTCGATTTTTATTTTGTGAGTGTCTGTCAGTGATTCACAGAGAAGCAGCAACTAAATTTTGGTTATCGCATATTTTTTTTAATAACTCAAACTATTTTTCCAATTTTGTGGGTTTTGGCTTGTTAGATAGGCCATGAAAAGTGCTATCTATATTCAACAATGCAGATGTCCAGGACTTCTGGTTTGCGATTTGAACTGCATTACCAATGCTAGGCGCACCACCACGTAGTATATAGGGCTTAGCGTGTAGTACATAGTACGTAGGGCTTTGAACTCGGTGGCCAAGTGGGAATCTTGTTAAACCCAAACTGTCCGAACAAAGCATGGTGCTATTCGGCACCTCCTAGGCACTTTGCAGAATACAGATGCCTTTGGCAAGTTCTGAGCTTTTTTGCTTTGTGGTTCACGTTCCTACCTGCCGTAGAGTGTTCCTCCCGCCTAACAATTATTGGAGGCTGCTGTTTGAGAGGTATCCGAATTACTGTTGCTGTAATGCTACAGGTCCTGAAAATCTACATTGATGGAAAAAAGTGATTAGAAGTGATTTATACCTTCACACACGGTATTTATGTATTAAATATCATACGAAGTGACTAAGGCTAAGCAAACACAAAAAGTAATAGAAATATTTTTGATGTGCTACTGATCTGATAAAAAAAAGTTGGTAACAATTTCAAGCCAATCAATTAGTCTTTTATCTTTTCTCATTAGTGTTTTTTCTTAATCAGTTCTGGACAAAAAGGTTGGGTCAGACATAACGTTGGTTTGGACATAATTTCCGTTGGATCTTTTGCATGCCAATACCTTGACGTTTGTTAAAACAATACTAATTCTGCATAAACTTATTTGGTGTTTCAGGTGATTTTTGTAGCCTTTCAATAATGCCAACACCAGCACAGCTTAGGCTGTAAACACGAACAGATAGTATCACAGTAAACACGTTTCTTATTTCCTTCGTTTCAGTACCAACAAATGTGACTTTAAAGTTCATCCCTAAATCTGTAATGAGCATAGAACCAAAAAAGATGGTGAGTAACACCAGAAGCCTTGAAAAGTTTACTTGTATCTTTTACTTGTGTGATTACCTTTTTTTTTGCACTTTGGCTTAAGACTTTTATTAACATTTAAATGTTTATCCCTAATGGTAGAAATTAGCAAATTAAACTTATCAGCAAAGAATCACATTTGCCTCTCAGTAAAGGTAGAAATTAGCACATTAAACTGATGAAATATGTCAAGTACATTCGAATTTGAAAAGCAGTTTGGCAAAGAATCTTTGATTTTTTGCAAGAATCAGAAATTAAACGTACTTATACGTTTATGTCTGTATGTGTCACATCCTTTAGTCTGTAGTCTTTTCTTGCCAGAAAATTAAGGGCTTAAAAGGTTCAAAATTAGCGGCAACCCTACTACACCCCAAGTGGTGCAAGATATGTAAAGCAACTTTATGGTATTAATGACAAAACAGAAAGTAATATGCAAAGCATAACGACAAGTAGATTATTGTACAGAATCATACCACTTTTATATGACACCTTGATGCATTGCCCACTTCTTTGATATGCTGTTTGCAGTCTGAGCCACTGGACCCTGGAGTACTACGGCCAAGGCACAATGTAGTATTCAAAAATCTAGACACACGCTAGTGTGTCGCGTCAAGTTAGGCAACAAACATCACAATAAACTTCACATCAATTCAATTGTCGAGGTTGTAAACCATTGTAGCGCGACGCCATAGCGTCAGTGTCTTATATCTTGAAGCATAGTTGGGCACATTTCAGATACTTGGGGAAAAATAAGAATACGGTACAAAAGCTTAAATTGTGTTGAAATCGAGAGCAATGACCCACCTGACAAAAATTAACTCGTGTTGGGATACCAGCTAAGCTGTTTTCAATGCAAAGTCTGACCCCAATAACGTTGTAAATGTATTACTACTGGCTACCATCCCCATCCACCCATCACCATGTTAAATCCCATAGGGTGATTATTCATCGCTACCGAGATAACGGGAAAGCTTCCAGCTATGAAATTGGACGAATGGGTGCAGTACAATACGAACTGCGTACGTTTTATGGTTTGGTGCCTGGGGGCATAACGGGGATGGCGTGGGAGGGCGTGTAAGTATGAAAATATTGTTATTACCATTGTTAGTAATGTCAGCGTCGTCTCTCATTGGACAGCCAGACTTCGGACAATGAGAACGTGTATACTGACGTGCGTGCCTAGACACACACTAGTGTAACACGATAAATCTAAACAACGTTGCAAAGAAATTATATTCACGTCCAATTCACGAAAAATAAACCAACTGTAAAAAGAAAGCAAAATAAACAAAGCCAAAAATTGGTAAAGAGGCCACCAAGTTGAGAGTGGTTCGACCCTTCAAAGGAGTGATATCGACACACCAAATCTAACTAAATAAAACAAATTACAACAAAATTAAAACCAAACCAAAAGCCTATAAAAAGGTGACTAAGTTGAGAATAGTACGACCTATAAATAAAAGTTAGTAGCAAATTGGGGAAAACCAATTTTTTGTTGACGTGGCACTTTATTACACATCTGCACGGTAGTGGACTTGAGTCAACACACAATTATAAAAAAAAGGAGTGATATCATATCAAAAACCAAAACTGCTAAAAGGGGCCGCCAAGTTCCGAATGGTTCGGCCCTTCAAAGGAGTGATATCAACACACCAAAACATTCGCCAACTTAATCGCACCGAACAATACTTTGGACGTTAAATGAAAACTTGAAAATTGCTACCGAAAGTAGCAATGTCCTAGTTTTCATTTAACCTTCGATCTATTAGTCAGTGCGATTAATTGGCGAATGTTTTGGTGTGTTGATATCACTCCTTTGAAGGGCCGAACCATTCAGAACTTGGCGGCTCCTTTTACCAGTTTTGGTTTCTGATATGATTAGTCTAACTTCCAACAACGATATTGATTTTGAATGCATAACAACATTGAATGAGAGAGCGGGTTCGAAGCGTGAACTGTTATACATAGGTGAAATATTAGTTCATTAGCTTGGTTTACGTTTACTTACAACTCTAGTTAGAAAATAAATGAATAAATTCCAATCTCATCGTACACTTTGGTTTTCATTGCAATCCCCAGAAACTTTCATGATAGTTTTGCTTAATTATGTACTGGTTGGGAGTTTTTGGTAATTGTGCATGAAGTTATTTAATTCATTAGTCAACACAAGCTAAAACTATTAAAATTCCGTGAGACTCACCATGAACTTCCATGCTGAACATCTAAATTTGAAGCCTTATTTAAAATTTCAATTTTCCCCAGAATTGAAATAGACCAACAAAATTCGGTATTTGGGTCAAGTCATACCTGTTTCACTGCATTAAAGATTTTAATGACTACGATCGAACCATTTGCCTACAAATATTAGTTTCTTATTATTGCTGTTGATGTACTTGTTGTTGGGACTCTTTGCCCTCACCTGGAGATCGAACCACTGAACCGATTTTCACTTTTACAGCTTAAAATGTAAGTATGAACAAAGCCTGGAGCATTTTGAATGCTATTTTAATGTGACTGCAATATTTTACGTTATTGTTTTTCGTCTTGTTGGGAAAATTTTGCTTTCACCTACATCGAACCAGTGTACCGATTTTCAACTTTTAAAGCTTAAATCAAAGGTAATAACTGCAGCCTTTTAAATGCTATTATATTTTGACTGATTTATTTCAAAAAGTGTTCATTTGTATTATCTCATGTCGCGATTATCACATGTCAAAATTCTAGTTATTTTATTTATCTGAAATATCTCCTAGAAAAAAAAAAGATATTAGTATTAAAATACGCTATGGCTAAAATGTGGATGTGAGCCTCCTTAATGCTCTAAAGAAAGAAATTCAAGAAAAAGACACTAAGCCATCAGTATCGCACTAACAGATTTGTAAGCCGAAAACAAAATTAATGCTATAAAGGAACAGATACATGAAAACGACGTATAGACATAAGTGTTGTAGTAAGTCCATGTAAGGGCGCGTTTACGCAGCGACTCGCCTTTGCATTCTCGCAGCTAGAACTCAACCGCGATGGCAAAGGTGACGTTGCCATGGTAACAACGCTAAATGGATCACCTAAATCCGACATCGTTTGAGTAAATACTTGCAGTCTTATAATCCGTGCCAATAATATAAAGAATTCCTCATGACGAAACAATTTTCCCAAACGCTTCTGAACTCACGTTATTTGTTGTTTTCGTTGCGAGGCGGCCGACATAAAACCGCCGCCATGTTGGAATTTCAGATGATTTCTAGCTTTTAGCTGCGAGAATGCAAAAGCGAGTGGTTGCGTAAACCCGGCCTAAAAGGTCTAACTTGTTTTTTTTTTTGGTTACTGGAAATTTTTACATCTAATAGTTTGAAGCTGTTGGCTTACATGTCGTTTTGTTGTTTCTGTTTCTTTAGAACATTACAATTGTTTACGACTTACAAAGCTGGTGTTTCTTTTCATCTAATAATGTGATACTGAGGCTTACGTGTCCTTTCGTTGTGTTTGTTCCTTTAAAGCATTAGCTTTTTTAAGACTTACATCCGTATTTTATGCCTCTATGCGTTTTTAATATTAATTTGTTTATACTGAATAGCTTAGAGATTCAAGAAATGCAACAAAGAAAATAAGGAAGAGGTCAATACCACAAAATGTCTGGTTAATGGAATTAACCTTTGCAACTTTTTCTTGGTGGAATTATATCAATACTTACTAAGGCTGACCCTTTTTGGTAGTTTGACAGGTTCTGGTAAACCTCTATTGGTTTTTGGTGAATATCCCAGAGCCATCTATGTGTAATTTAATGTAAACCTTGGGGCATAAAAAATGATCGTTTTCGTTGTACTGGGGCTTTAAACAATACAATTCAACAATGCCACTCTTTGGCATCAACAATGGAGAATTCTTTCCGCCTTCAGTGACGCATGTTCTTATTTACAACAATGAAAAAGTTTGCATTGTTGTCGGGCTACTTCAACCTCGATACAGTGCGATCATTTTTTATGCCCAAAGGTGTACACTGTCATTCGGACACTAGCAGTTGACACAAACTAGTAAAATACTGCATTTGATAAAGTATTTACAAGCAATTAATTTAATTAAAATAAGTTATGTAAATAAATAAAATTAATTTTCGATTTTTATAGAAAAAAATCGTTACAGAAATTGTTTGCCTGTAGTATTCCATTCAACTTGAAACTGTCAAGCATAACAAATTAAATCCCTTTGGATTTGAGTCGCTAGTAAAAAGAAAACGTAATCACTTTTCATTGCTGTAGCTAAAGTTTGATTTTTTGTAAACTTTAGGATTTTGTAGTTCACTTTCAAATCACTATCGGGTGGAGAGATTCAAGACTTGTCATTCCTCCGGATATGAAACAAAATTTCTGGACAGTTGATATTCCCGATGAAAGTGCTGCTAAGATGTGGACACCAGCAATAGGTCTGAAAAACTGCAAAGGTTGTAGTCGAACAATTCTCGATCATACAACGGAACAATATCAACTAAAGACGCGTTTAAAACAGATATCTGTTTATATCACGTAAGTAGATAACCATGGTATTAATTTACTTTTTGTCACGCAGCCATTGCCAGTAATTTTACTGATGTAACAGATACCTATTGGGTTAAAGAAAAAAATAAAAATGTGTGTCGATTTATGAACAATCACAGGACTCAGCCTTTGGAGCATTTCATCACACAAGGTACAGTTTGTTGAAAAAGTTTGGTCTGAATGCACAAAAGCTACTACTGGTCATTCTTCAGTTCAGTCACAATGACAACTAAAACTTTATTATGATTTTCGGTGTTTTGTTCAAAGCTTTTTTATGTCCTAAAAATATATAAAATCATCATCAGCCTATGAAAAGAAATGAAATTAAATGAAACATCATTCGTCTTCTTACTGCAGTGTCATTTCATTTAATTACAGTATTTACAGCTAACCTGTTTCTCACGGGTCTTGCTACTTACATATCACTTAAACACTTGTGATACAAACAAGGTGCTCCTTTGACTACCTATCACCCCTCATCACAACGGAGTACCTGGCACAATGAATGCTTAATTTTTTGAATTTGCGGCTTTGAAGGAAAGCATTGAAGAAAACGCCACAGATTGTAACTGAATCCTTGCGGTTAGCACTTTCTGCTTTGGGATCGCAATGAAAAATGGCTCATCTGTCGTCTGTCTTGAACGTTTCTCTCATTACACAAAATACTTTTTTGGTAGATGTAGACGATTACTAGTTTATACGGTGCACTGCTAGTGAGTAGACTTTATTCTTCTTCTTCATATTAGGTTTACTTCAACAATTGAAGACAATTGAAGTCACTCCATTAATTTGGTTTGATTCTATTATACCATGTAGCCTTACACTCTTAAGAAAATGAAGGCCTTTGGTTCTTACTTATGTAAGTAAATCTAGTACCGCTAGCAATGTTTACGCATCAAGTTTAAGTATCAATGTTTCCAAAATAATAAACTTATCGCAGCTGAATAATGACCCGAAGGAAAGAGTTAAAACTGATAAAAATAAACAAGTAAGGCATTTATTGCAGCTATTGAGTTTTAAATACGGAGTTGGAGCAACGACCATTCCTGCAAACAATGGCTCGTTCACTAAAGATTCAACTCGTCGTGTACAAACGTGACTGTGTTTCACTTGGGTAACCAGCGAAAGTCTTACCTTATTGTTGCCGAAAGACATCGTCTAACTGATATTTGTATACAGACGAAATTTTTTTTACAGGAACGTTTTTTATATTTTTATCTCTATTTCATCGAAACAGTAGTGTCGTTGAATGATTCATTTTAAAGGATTGTACTCAGCTATTTCGTAGGTGTACACACTACTTTAACATCCATGGATTGGAAGAGTCGGTTCATAGTATGATATCATGACCCGTTATTGAATAGGAGTGTTAACCAATGAACATACTTCAACTGCACATTCAAAATTGACTACATTACTACTTTGCTTTATAATATGTTGATTAACCCATTCAACTTATTACGTGCACTCACACGTGCTCTTTTGTAAGTCGCATGAGTACAGAGGTCCGTGAAACGATTGGCTCGCATTGTCTTGGAGCAGAGACAAAGCCCATAATGTGCTTCATTACTACTAAAACTACTGCAATATTTGAATTTCAGAAGGATTCTAGCTTCTAGGTGGGTGAATGCTGAGTGTCGTGTAACACAAGCAGAAGCTTGATTTTCATTGCTGGACTTATTTTTTCTCGTTGCTTAGTTACGCATACGTCATACTGCGGAAGTGGTTAATGGTGATAGCAGACTGGTGAAATTAGGATCATTTTGTGTATAATTTGGTTGTTTTCCCACCCTCTCCCCCCGTTTAGTTTCTGCAGTCTTCTCTCCCAAGTTTACATAAGTTTACTTACTTGCTCCGACTCCAACAATTCTCAATAACAATTCTCATTTTAAGCAAACTCTTTCAGGCAACCTTTTGATGAGATGATGTGAGTATATTTAAATGTTTTAAAGTTTTTTTTTGTAAAAAGAAACCGTTTTAAGCTGTCAACTTCGAAATAAATACGTTTACAAATCGTTTAATGCGTCGTGCCTAGTAGTAGGGCAGAGGTATTCCGAAACACACAGACAAACAGACACACAACCCCATCCCACGGGATCCCACTCCTTTGGCCTTCACCACACTCTCCTACTGGATCCCCCAGTCCGTGGGGCGGACTATGGTCCCCACATGACAGCCCAATCAGGATGTGAAATTCTACCAGAACACATGTAATTGTAAATTCTATGTAGATCTGGTGATCCCATGGGACCCCACCTCACATGCCAATTCCCCCATCATTAATGGTATCTCACCCCATAGGCCGACCTCCAATGACCTCTCCCTATTGGACTGTCTAAATTCTACCAAATTGCACGTAAATTCTACATACATTTTGGTGATCACTACTACACCTCACCCACGGGTTACCCCCCTCCCCACGGACCTCATCCCACGGGACCTGACCCCCCACATGGTCCTCATCCATAGAGATGTGTGAATTCTACCTTGTAAATTCTGCAGAAAGTTGGTGACTCACAGTTTGTTCCTCATCAACATGACTTACCCCATGAGAACCCCGCCCCGAATATCACCCGATGGACCAATTCCCTCAAACGCCCCCCCCCCCCACCCCATGGACCTCACATCGCTGTAGGGATGTGCAATTTCTACCAAATTATACCCTGTAAATACTACTACCCGACCAGGACATGTAAAATCTACCATGTAAATTTTACGTAAATCTGGTGACCCTCACAGGCACATGTTTTACATCATGGCGTTCTCACCAATCTGTTCATATGGAACGACCAGCGTAATGTAATGATACAGATTGTAATTTCTACCAATTCTATGTAAATTCAAATTCTTCCCTTCCCCAGACACATCATTAGCCCCACCTGATATCACTGGAAGCTCGCCATCATACCTACCAACAGACCGATTGTTAAACATCTTGCAAACCGTGCAAAGATACGTTCTTTGTTTATGTTTGGCTGTCTTCACCATGTTCCTCATTCACGTTTGATTGTTTCCTACACGTTCGTTCTAGATAATGTGAAACATGTTTAGATATTCTGGGAACATTTAGTCAACTTTAAAGCTTTCGTAATACGTTCAGCATTTGTATTTTTAAGGTCCCATTAAGTTCTGCGTTTCCCACATGACATCATTACCCCACCTCATGTGACTGGAAGTGTCGACATCGTACAGATCCACACACCGATTGTTAAACATATCGTAAAAAGTACAATAAACGAGTTTAAATTTTCATGAGTACATCCAAACATAAGCGTGGAATGGTAGAATTGACATGTCCCGATGCAGTGGTAGTATATACAAGGTAGAATTAGGTAGAAATTACACATCCCGACAGGGTAGGTGAGGTTCTAGGGGAGCTAAATGGGTGGGATGGGGGACTGATCCATGAGATGATGTTGGGGGGGGGGGGTATCTGTAGGGTAGGGTCCCATCATGTGGGCCACCAACTTCACATATAATTCCCGTGGGGTTAAGTCAGTAGGGAGGGTGTGTGACTCGTTGATGATCTCTGTGGGGGGGGGGGGGGGAGAGACATATTGGTGTGGCATGGTGGGGGTAAACAAATTTAAGTAAAAAATTTACAAGCAATTCAGTAGAATTTACACATCCTGATGGGGAGAGGCCCATGGTGGTGGGCCCTTGGGTGAGATCGCCTGGGGTAGAGGGGCGGTTGGCCCATGAAGCAGAGTCCCGTGGTGTCACCAGATTTACATTGAATTTACAGTATATGTGTTTTGGTAGAAATTGCACATCCTGATGAGACTGTCCCTGGGGTCTGTGAGGCATTAGGTACATGAAGACATACCGTGGGTTGAGGTCTGTGGGGATGAGGTCCGTGGGTTCACCATATTTACGTAAAATTTAGATGTGTTTAGATAGAATATACACATCCTTATGAGGCCGTCATGTAGGTAGGCTAGAGGCATACAAAACGTGTATGTCCCTGTGTCGTTGAATATCTCTCCGCGTACTACTGTGTCTCAGTATTTTTTCTTATGAACTTGTTTCTGTGTACATCATCATAC
>JAHWFP010095227.1:41665-70104 GCA_023313725.1 Lithobius niger | reverse complement strand
TGAAAGTGCTGGGTATGTCTTATTGTCAATAGTTTGATCCCAGATCGAGTATGGCCTTCAAACTCCGTATCATTGATAGCCTTACTTCCACCAGATTTAAAGTAAACGCCTTTGTTTATTTATCACCATAAAGCCTTTCCAAAATGTGCTGCTCATGAAATTACCTTATTAGTCTGTAAATCATAGTAAATATACTATAGCCAACAGCTATCATGCATATCAAGCCAGTGTCCATCAAACCCATTACTTCCGACTCAATTGATCTACATCATCAAAAACCGGAAGTATTTCGTCCTATCTACTTTCGGATGTGTACTGACAGTCCTGAATTCCAGGTGAAACCTTGATAAGCGCTTTTCTGGTCTTAAATTATTGGTAAATAAAATCCAGTGTATTAACTGGTGTGACGAATCGAGACTGCAAGTTTATCCAAACCATGTATGTGTTCCAACCTATCAGATTGCAAATTATATAATTTTCTATGAAATAAAGTAGAATTAGGTCCATTTTCGGCTGTGCTCATGATTGCTATGTCCCTATTTCATTTAATCTAGGCCTAATACATAAGGCATTAGTAAAACTGGTATACAGACGGCGCTGTCTATCTACTCATTCTAACTCATTACCGTTTGCCTATCATTTACTTACGTTCAGAGTTTCTGATATCAAATTCCGGAAATGGAAAGGTTTTAAAGTGTGCGCGGCCTATCTTGAGTTCGCCGTAGAACGAACACAGATAATTGATTGTACGTTTTTGGCAACAGAGTGCCTTGTTGATATCTAAGATGGTTACAAAAACAATGGCGGCCGTCGATTAAAGCCGCCCCCTCCAGGAAGACGTAGCCGCTCGTAAAATACTTGCAGGACTCAAGATATGCCGCGCACACAATAGGCTAATAGATCACCGAATAAAAATTACAATTGCCTAAAAACTTAAAACGTGTGATGGTAAAATAACAAACCCAACTTTAATTTCATTCTGTCTAATTAGTTACTCATTTTTAGTTCATGAGGACATCTGACCGGTTTAATTATGTAGATTCATGGGCATTTTGTTTGGGCACCTGAGCGGTTTTATTCTATAGATTCACGACGTGCAAAACAAACTATCTTTTAATTTCCGTATGGTTTAAACAAATATTTAGTAATGTGCCATAATGTCTATTACCGTATCATGAACCTAAAAAATACTTAAAATGTTGTCGTTCTCAGGATATGAAATATGTTTAGATTTTGCGGTGACTTCATAAACGTAATTCAGTCAGATTTCGTGATTGCTGGCACAGAATTATGGAATGCTAATGAAATAATAATACTTGTGTTTGCAGCGACATCGTTACATTTGCGTGTACTCTCGATCTCAGAAAATATCCTTTCGATATTCAACAGTGCAGAGTGACATTAGAATTGCGTAAGTAGATTTCTACTAACTTTAGAAATGGAACACGTCCTAACTTGAATGAATGAAGTCAAAGATGTATTTAATCTTTGTTTTGTTGTATGGGTAGCAATCTTTAATTCTTTATTTCCAAACTTATCAACTTGCCGCCAAATAATTAAACGTACTATATAATAACGCTAACTCTTCTGCATTTAACGTTGCTAACGAGTTTTTGGAAAATAGAGTTTTAAGAATGCATTATGCAACTTTTAGAAAATCGAGCACTTGACGGTGTTTATTGTATTTTTATTTCAAGAAAGTTTCAGAGCTCTACCCTCCAGCACTTGCATCAAATGTTGGATCCTGTTGTTACTACGCCACCAGCATAGAAGATAAACTTAAAACAGTATATCTTTCATGCATCCATGTGCGCATTCTCAACTGCCTTTGAAAGTTTCTGGTTTCTGTATAATTATCTACTGTGTTGGGGGTTACTATAAAAGGTCTTAAGCACATCCACAGTGTCAGTGGAATATCCCATATTGAATGAGTCAGAAGTAATATCCCTAGTAAGGCCATAGTTAGGTGCATTTTAAATTGTATTCAACAGCATGCTAAAGCATTGAAATGGGAAGATTTTAAAAATGTTAGACATTAGACATTTTAGTTTCTGGAAATGTGTCGTTAAAGAACAAAGACTTTTTCTTATTGCTGAGCATATACGCATCTCCAGAACTAATAATAATAATAATAATAATAATAATAATAATAATAATAATAATTATTAATAATTATAATTATAATAATTTATTCGTAAGGTTTACATCTGAAGGCCCGAGTCCGCAGACTGTATGTGCCATTTAAAAAAAAAAAATTATAGAATATAGGTAACAGATGTGTTGTTTAAAATACATTTTCAAGTTTTTATATAAGGATAACAGGTGTCAATTGTTATAAAAAGTACAATGCAAAGAGTAGTAAAAAAAAAGATGCAATCGTAAATAGAATCATAGGTTAAAACAGGAGCTTTATTTCTTTAAAAACATCTACATTTTTAATTCTTTTTTCAATCGAAATTTATTCCTAATTTCGCGTAAGTTTATGGGGAGTTTGTTTATTAAAGAGGGTGAAATGAAGTTCATGGTTCTCGGTCCATAAGAGTTCCTGAAGGAAGGTATGGTCAGCCAATTATTATTGTTCCTGATCGCTCTCTTCACAGGTATGTTGTAATCTTTGTTAAAGTAATTTTGTGTAATTACTGTAAAATCTGAAATTTGCCTAAAGGTCATCAGTGATTTCTCTTGAAGAAGATCTGATGTTTTTTGTGTGGAGTTAACATCTCTGAAAAGAATCTTACAAGCTTTATTTAGTATTTTTTGAAGACGGGCAATGTATCCAGAAGAAGTATAAGCAAAAATAGGGCATGCGTATCTGACAAGAGAAAGTATGCAGGTATTGTAAATAAGTCTTTTGTTATGTTCATCCAAAATATTCCTGATTTTATAAAGACCAGGAAGGAACTGCCTGACGTTGGTGATTAAGTTATTGATGTGGTCATAAAATTTCCAGTTTCTGTCAATCACAATACCAAGGTATTTAGCTTGTTTAACAATATTTAGGCTTTGGCAGGTACAGGTCCTACTAATTTCAGTAAAATTGCAGTTAGGGTGGTGCAATTTAATGTCAAAATTTTCTAAAGTCATATGTGAAGTAGAAAAGGGAAGAACACATGTTTTATCTGCATTAATATAAAGTTCATTTTCAAAAAGATATTCGTTAATTAAGTTGAAATCAGTTTGCAGATTACAAATCATTGTATCTTTGTCTACATTTATAGACAGTAGGAAGATGTCATCAGCAAAGAGAGTAAGATAAGTGTTCCAATTGAAATCATTTATATCGTTAAGGTAAATCAGAAAGAGGATAGGGCCCAGAATCGAACCCTGAGGGACACCATATTTAATCTCTGTCCATTCACTGAGACAATCGTCAATTTTCACACTAGAAGTTCTGTCAGTAAGGTAGCTCAAAAGAATGTTTTGAATTTTTCCATGGATTCCGTATTTGCTAAGTTTTGTCTTTAGGATGTCAAAATTTAGCGTATCAAAGGCTTTCTGAAGATCAATGAGGATAGCACTGACGAATTTGCCCTCATTTAGAGCATGACAAATGTGGTTGTTAATGTAAAGGAGCGCGTCCGTGGTCCCCTTACCTTTTTGGAAGCCAAATTGCCTGATGTTAAAAAGTTTGTATTTAAGAAAAAAGTTTTCGATTTTATTGGTAAAAAATCTTTCAACAATCTTATTAATTGAAGGCAGTAAAGCAATTGGTCGGTAGTTGGTGTGATCAGTAAGGGTACCCTTTTTATACACTGGTCTAAGGATTTGTTTTTTTAGTTTGTCAGGCCAAGTCTCAGAATCAAGAATAACATAAGTTTTTGGAGAAAAATAGCAGAATTTTCTTTTGTTTTGACAAAATGGTCCATAAGGAATCCATCGTATCCACTAGACTTTTTTACTGCAATATTATTTAATATTTCTTTAATTTCGTAAATAGTAGGTGGCAAAATGGCGATAGAATTATGGATCATATTAATTTGTTTTTTATTTTTAGCCAGTATGTTTCGACATTTTCTTGTATGTTTATTTTTGATTTTGAGTTTATCAATTTGTGAACAAAATTCATTATTAAAGGAGTTACTGAGGTTACTGAGGTCCGTGGTTTTAACATTTGTGAAAGCGTTTTTGAGTGTTCGTCGATATTTTGTTTTTGTTTTTTTCCCATTAAATGATTAAGTTTATCCCAGATTTTGGAACTATCAAATTGGTTTCCGGAAATAAAGTTTTTATAAAACACATTTTTTGCTAAGAGGATATTGCGAGTCACAGATTGCTTGCAAATTTTGTATTCAAGAATTATTTCTGGTGATGGTTTAGAAGTTTTAGTAATTTTACTCCAGAGCTTGTTTTTATAGTTAATTTCTTGAAGAAGGGCTTGATTCATCCATTCATTTTTGAAAAGTTTGTTCGTAGAGTGAAGCTGTTTTAATGATGTGTTTTTTTGTATATTTCCTGAACGATATTTTCAATTTCATTGTACATGTCATTTGAGTTGGTGTATTTGTCCAGGATGCTCCAGTCAACATTTTCAAGCTGTTTAATAATGTTATAATTGTTTAATTTTTTGATAAACTTATGATTATCATGGTGCATTTCTTTAACAGGGTCAAGATGTTTAATCTCAAGACAAGTAAAGTAATGGTCGGCGATCATTTGTTTAATGACAAAGC
Organism: Lithobius niger; assembly: GCA_023313725.1. Taxonomy (NCBI): domain Eukaryota; kingdom Metazoa; phylum Arthropoda; class Chilopoda; order Lithobiomorpha; family Lithobiidae; genus Lithobius; species Lithobius niger. The sequence continues at coordinate 65,434 of JAHWFP010095227.1, read as the reverse complement.
CATTACAGCAAGTCTTATTTAGTTTAGTGTACATCACATCAAGGCATGATTTAGTGATAGTATTCATTTTCACTTCAACACGGGTGTATCCATTTGCTGCCATGATGTTTTCAAACCTTTCAATGTCGAATTTTTCAGTAATGTCTTGTGTTTCTTTGAGCAGATTAAAATTGAGATCGCCAATGACAATAGTGTTAATTGAAGAATTTTGATTTTTGATTTTGATGAGGGCTTTCAAATCTAAGAGGAACTTAATCCGACTAGAGGATGGCTGTCTGTAAATTGCAACAATATTATACATAATGTTATCAACAGAGAAGACCACGTCAAACGCTTCATTTCCATGAAGAAAAATTTTCTCAGAATTAATAATTTTGAAATGTTGGTTAAGAAAAATCATGACACCGCCACCCTTTTTAAGAGGCCGGCAATTGGCAATTTGTATGTAGTCTTTCATCTGGTAGTGGGCAAGCTTTTCTTCTTTAATATTAGTTTCATTAATAACAATAAAGTTCCAGGTAATTTTACAGTCATCAATAACATGTTTAAATTCTCCCCACGAACAAACCGGCAGGAAAGGGTTCCCTGGGGTACTGCTAATAACCACTAAAATCATACGAGCGAATCCATCCATCAGTAAAGGTAATGGTGAGCCGCTATCATTCCTTCACCTTCTGGCAAATTGATTACGCTGTACCAAAGCTGCATCGGAAAAAATAAATGCACTTCAAAACTGACGCAAAGTTGTACAACTCCGAGTGAGAGCAACAACAACAAAAAATGTAATATGATCGGTACACATCAGTGCTCTGAGCTTTCTCTCTTCGATCTGTCTACACCACGATAATATTTGGCAGTGTAATATTCATAGTGGTTATGTGTATGTGACATCGTTTGATTAAAAGTTTGGTTGAAAGTCCGATCTAGCCACGACATTAAAATGAAAAATTCCTGAGGCAGCGAAAAGATATAAACAAACAATGTGGTTTCTGGATGCTACGATGGGTGTTTATTTATTTATAAAGAATTTCTGTTGAAGGATCAGTTTCTCTGTGGCTATTCAAATCTGATTGTTGACTATTCCGTTTCGGCCGCGCCAAAGTTATCATTAGTTATTTATCGTTGTCTCCAGTTATCTATAGCACTATAGTGGTCCATTTCACGTTGTAATGGGCTTGTTCTTGCATGGCAGCCGAACCCTCTAGCAGCTTGACTAGAGGTAGAAATGTCATTTCTCTATCAGCTTCCATGACGTCAACCAGATTTCAGAGTCAAATGCTCAGTAGTTCGAAAATTATAAAGCCTTACTAGACTGACTAGCCTTACTAGCCTTACTAACATTACCTTTAAAGAGGTCATCAAGGTGTCTTTTTTTACACACACATGATTCCTCACTGTTTTATCATTACTACTGTTAAATTGATTACTGATATGACACTCTAGGATATATTCAGGAAGGCCAGACTTTTCACCATACGTAGTGATTATGGTTTATGCCCCATAATCTGATCATAAAATTGCGACCCCTCGTCCATTTTAATTACTCTCTTCCCGGCTGGGGTCAGATTTCTGAATAAGATTAATTTAACAAAGCTTTTGTGGCCATAAATTAAGCTGGGCTTTGTATTTTAGTCAGTAATTAACAAATAGGCCTATCTAGCCGCATTATACGATCGTGGAGGTCACAACTCCGCTGCTTACGTTGTTTTAGTCGTAAGTATAGGCTCAAATGTAAAAAAAAAGGTAAGCCAATGTTTACCTAATAAAGGAATCACCTAATAATTAGTAAAAAAAAAATCACCCAATAATTAGTAGCATTTACTGTAAGGTTTGACCTCAACCTCCCATGTTAAAGCCGAGATTTCACTGCTTAATTTCTCTGCTGTCTTTCAATATTTTCCACTCAAATTTAGCATACAAGCTTTATTGGACTTGGTGAGCATATGTCCTAACTTGTATTAATTTCCGATTTGACACATCGGAGATCTGGACTTGAACTGGAATCGTGATTTTTATTTTTGGCTTGTTCTTCTTGGCAAGAAACGTTTTTGTTACACCTTCTACATGTCAAAGTAATAGTCTTATAAAGCTGGTTCTTAGCTCATTTTTTTTTATATTGCTCTTCATATGTTCCCTTTCCATAATGCTTTTTCTAATTATTGGTCAAGAGGTTCAGGGGTTAGGGAGCTGAAAACGATCAGATTGATTGTTTTACATGGTTTTACATTGTTTTAAACATTGTTATTATCCAACAATGTAAATGAGCGAACACCAGCTGCAAGACGTGGACTGACTATTAAAGGGTTTGTTTCTATTGATTTGTGAAAACCGTAATTGTAAAGATACAAAACATTAAAACAAGTTAATGTAAACAGTCTGGTACGCCAAAGTAGCACGATTTGGAAAACACTCGATGCTAAAGGTAAATTTTAACTGACCCGAAGTGAAAACAGCGAAGGAACCGAAATAAACTTTCGTGTTAGGTGTCAGATACTGCAGTGTTGCTGTAATATTTAGTCCACGTGAAACCTTACTGCTGTATTCAACTATTAACCACGTCAATACAATTAAAACCAGAGTCAAAATTTTCAAACTTAAAAATCTCCTCGATTTCCCCACTCGAGGAGATAATATTCTCGATTTGTTTTTTTCTGATAATGATTGTCTTATTTTTGATTTAAATGCGATTGAACATCTTGGCAGCAGCAACCATTGTATGGTCGTATTCTCTCTTAATGTAGCTTCATCCTGCCCGACTCTATCTGCACCTAAGCAGGGTAAGGTTATTTTCCCCTTACTCAAAAAAATTCCTGGCTAACATTGATTGGACGGTACTGCTTTCTGCTAATATTTGTCTCTTCTTTTCATCAAGATGTGGATTGTGCATGGGACGGCTTTATTGAGTCTCTCAAGCTTTTGGTCAATCAATGTCGTGCAAGGTGTCCACGCGCTAGTAACTCCTCCACTATTGACCAGCTATCTTCGAAACTTAACTTGCTTCCCAACTACATTCGTACTCTAGACAGAAAGAAACTTAGGATTTGCATAAACTCAGGGATTACAATTCTTTATACATCGGTAATAAATGTCGATCACAGTACTCGACTGCAGTCGACGAATGGCAAAAGCAGAATTAGTTAGAGGCACTTAAAGAGGGGAGCTTGACCACCCTTCCTTTCTGAGAGTGCCTTTGTTACTTCTGACTTGGACAAAGCGGAGCTATTAATCGATGTATTTGTGTCTTATTCGGTTATTGATAACCAAGTCACACCTCACCTGTTTAACACTGAAATCCGTAACTCCACGGTACTTCGCAATGTCTCTTTTACCAGATCAAGAGTAATCGACACACTTCATAACATGAAGCCTAGCCAGGCTGTGGGTCCTGATGGTTTCTCCTCCTACTTCTTCAAACAAATTCAAATAAATATGCGATGCGCTACTCTTTTTGTTTAACCTTGGCCACAATAAAATCAATACAAAGAATTTAAAAGTCATGATTAACGACCCTTCTGGCACACACCTAAGGGTCGTTAATCATGACTTTTTAATAGTGTATACTGATTTTATTATGACCAAGGGAAACATATATTTTTACCGACAGTTAAATTGAGTGCTTGCCTATGTTCTTGTGGTCCCATTGCCTACCAGGAGGTTCCTTTTAAATTGACTAACACATCAACCACAAAATAATTGAAGTTTATAAGGAATTTCATTATTACTTTTCAGGAGATTTCCTTGCTTTCAAGGACTCGCTCAAGCCTTCAATTACCCACAGAGCTGTGCTAAGCACACTAATACGATTAGTTTTTAAACATTTTCCAGCAATGTTGATTAGCCAAGTAGAATTCCAGCTATATTGTTTAGCCAAGTAGCATTCCAGCCATGTTGTTTAGCTGATCTATGGTCTGAAAAAGTAAATATGATAAAAACATTTGAATACAGCAGTAAGGGTTCACGAGGACTAAACAGTTCAGCAGTATTTGAAACGAGGCAGGAAAGTTTATTTGTGTTCCTTTGCTGTTTTGACTTCTTATCAGTTAAACCTTACCTAAGCATTAAACGAGTTCGTTTTTGTTTCTAATTCTATAACAACGAGGTCTTATTACTTATCAATAGGAAAATTGATATAAACTTTGAGGCAAGAAATTAAAAAAAAATTTTAATAACGACTTAAAAGCAACTGACGTATTTTTTGTGATTCATAAACTCTTTATTGTATTGATATAAGCAGTTGTCACCCACGAACAATTTTAAACTTAGGTACTTTCTTGGCCTTACCGGCTTGTTTGAGTACTATTTACTCAGGTTCTTTCGTTTACATAGTTCTAAAATGGTGCCAATAAAAAAAATACAGTATAGTGTTATAAAACGCTTATAGTGTGAACGGTAGGTTTTCCTGATGGTTTAGCTATTCTACTTGTTATTACGAGACCCATTGATGTATTTACAAGTCTTTTCTATCGACGAAGGTATCCGGATAGCACCCCCCTTCCCCCCCCCCAAAAAAAAAATAGAGAAAATGAAGAGGGAAAATATTTGGTGTGGTTTTGAAATGCTGCTTTTTAATATGACGAGTAATAAGAAATCACAATGGTTAGAAAATACTGAACTACTATAAAACAAAATAGTTTGCGCCTGTCAATTTTTTTTTTACATGTTGGATGGTTAGTGTAGTATGTAAGATGTAAGTAGCCAATGATTTGTACATGATTTATTCATGTACCACCAATCTTTTTCATTCTTTTAGGTTCCATTCTTCGCAGAGTAACTCCGTGTGTGAAATTTCAAGTTGCAGATAGAAGTCAAGTGAAACACAAAGACGTTCATGTACCACCAGAATTTCAACTAAAAGCTATTACGTTCGATAACTGCACTAATTCCAGTTAAGTTATTTTTTTTCTTCAAATCTTTAAATTGAAGTTGTGTTACTGCTAAGACTTAGCTACAGTCCGTGTAGTTGTCACTGAATGAAAGTAAAAATGAAACAATAAAATAGCTTGGTATTTTGTTCCCAAAAACTGAATATAGTTGCGCTAATAACTTAGCTCAAACGACGACTTTAATAAAAAAAACAGTTAAAAATTCAAAACACTGTCAGAAATTCAGCAACGCATTGAGTCTGTAGAATTCGGTTCCTACAGCCAACAACCTGGATTAACATTAAAACACTCAGTGTAGCAGCTAGACAGTTGTTCTGGATGAGCAACTAATTATTTTTATTCACGACTCCCAAAAAATTTTGCAACAGTCTTTTGCATCGTTTCGTGTCTTTCCGTCTCTAAAAAACGCTAATTTGTTCCTCCTGTGACAATCTTTTGATAGTGCCATGGTGTCGAAAAAAAAAAATAAAACTGGAAAAAGCATAATACCAAACAAAAATTTAATTTTCTAGCCTCTTTACGTCCTTTTCAGCCTGTGTTGGAAGGGCTAAACCTCCCATTCTCCCTCCCTACGCCTTGATGACATGAACAATATGATGACGATCATTACCCGGCATAACCAGGCAGAATTTTTGCACCTTGACAAGATTGACGCAGAATTACGGTTAAGCACACAGTTTGGGTAGAATCAAATATAAACTTAAGTTACGTTGAATTTTTCATTTTCAGTGTTGAATTTTTTCTTGGAACTATTCAGTTTAGCTGTCACAGGTAGCATAATCATTATTGATGATAAAAAAAATACCTTTGCTCTATATTAGGGTGAGTGGTTAGTATTGTTTCATCATGTCTCGGCTTTCAAATTTATACTAACTTCTTCCTTCAAAACAAAACTAAGTGGTGATTTTGAAGGAGGAAATTAAGATCAATTAATGTTACGATCGTATGATTGGTCGTTGTTATTCTTATGTAAACTTGTTTTTTTTATATATCTTTAACCATGTTTATGTACACTCACCGTTTAAAGATCGTGTAAGTCATTCAATTAAAATTTTATCCTCTTCTTTCAGGTGATCGACTGAAACCAGAATGCGTAGAATACATATTTCATTTTCGGCGACTAATTTCTCACCATGTCATGGTGGTATTCATACCCAGCATGTTGATCGTCATTTTATCTTGGGTTTCTTTCTGGTTGGATGTTGAACTAGCAGCTCCAAGGGTTGCTTTAGGCCTCACCACTCTTCTTACTTTGGCTACCCAATTCAACAATGCCCAAAGAAGTTTACCCGAAGTTTCCTACATTAAGGCATTGGATGTCTGGATGTTCACTTGCATGTTTATGGTATTTTCATCCTTAATTCAGTTTGCCATCGCAAATACCACAAAACCCAAGAAAAAACTTGCAAAAAATTCAAGACTGCTTCGTGTTCGTCCAAGTTCAAATGTAAGCAAAAAAAATATGATATTCAATGAATAAATACTAATGCTAATGAGCTTGGTAAGGGGTCCCGCGCATTAAGCTGCCAAGCCGCGCGACCAGGTCGCTGCGGCCAATGAGAATGTTTACTGTATATGTAGCACCATACACATGGCCGCTGCGGCCAGTCAGTCGCAGCGGCTACTGGGATCCCAGGCGGTGTGCAGTAGGGGACGGACGAATAATCGAGTATTCGTACGTTAAGAGCATATTCCAGGGTGGCGTTCAAAATGTCATATTCAAATTCCCCGATTTTTCCCGGTTTTCCAGACCAATACTGACATTTTCCCCTGATTTTTTTTCGGTCTAAGAGAGTTGCAGTACAGGAATGAACATCCCCCCCCCCCATATTTCACTAAAATCGCCATAACTGCATCACATTGTTTTGCTAAATCAAAAATTGTATTGTCATAACCGGTATTTGTAAACAGTCGGAAGCCATAACCTGAACAAAACTAGAAACGTACTTAACACATAACGTCCCATATTGCTTAGGCCTAAGGAGTTTTCTCTTTAACATATAAATGAAACAAAAAGGATATGGATATTAACTGAAATAAAGTGAAAGTTTTACAAGTAAAAAGTGAAATCAGAAGTTAGCTATTTTTTGAAGATAAAAAAACTTTCCGGAAAATGTTGAATTTCCCTGGCTATCTGTTTATGTTTATCAAAATCCCTGATTTTTCCCTGAATTTTCCAGACTTGATAAATTCCCTGATTTTTCCCTGTTTTCCCAATTTTACAGGTAGAACGCCATCCTGTATTCGAATACGATATACGCCATTCGAATGTTCGCAAAAATAAAAATTTTGTGTAATTTAACGTTTATAATTTTTGAGTTGGCTGTTAATTCCTGTTGGCTTCTCGCATCCGAACCAGTTCGCATGTGACTCCTTCCTTTCCCCCTTTTTTCCCAACCAATATTTAGTGGGAATATCCTGTACAAGTGAGGGAGATTAAAGATGCGCGCAGCAGTACTCCCAAAAACATATATGAATATTTAAGAAATAAAGAATAGGAAGGCAATCCGGGCCATGGTAGCCAGTTGACAGATGGCGTTAACTTCAATATCATACTTGAAAGGAAAGACACCTTGGTTAGGGTGGTCCTTATTTTTTTATTGTCGAAATTTCTACCTCCCACCCTTCCAATAGATACTCCCCCTACAAAAAACTAATACCCGCAAAATTTCTTTCTCATTGGTCAATATTTAGGGTATGCTCAAACCACGTCAACTTTTACCTATTTTACACTTTTTGCGGGTTTGCGGCTTAAAAGTCTAAGACCAGTCTTCATGGATCACCGGAAAATTAGGGGAAAAAGGAAAAGAAATATTGCATGAAAACGTTTATGAAGTAAAGGTACAATAGTAATAGCAATTGTTGCCATACGGGATAAGAAATATGTGGTTGCAATAAAATTTAGAAATAAGGGAAATTGACGTTTCATTAAAGGACAGACATGAAATCGAAATTCACATTCTCGGTCCTTTTCATTAGCTCAGGTCAGAAGATTTTGCTTCTGTTTAGCCTCGTTAACAAATTGAAGACGGGAAGCCAAACTTGTTGACTCGTTGACAAAGTCCGAGACAGTGCCATGAAGAAGGGTCAACATTTTGCAATCCGCGTAGCAATAGCGGTGTTTTCGGGCGACTCGCAAACAAACTGAATCTGGTCCTCATCTTTCATCAGCTAAGCATTATACTCCTGCATTATGCAACTCCTCTTTCTGTGGTTTCATTGAAAACACATATCTCCCGTACAACATTCTCTGCTTTAAGGTAGTCACGATTTGTTATCCAAAGTGATTGGATCCATTTCTAAGAAAGAATCCGTGACAATAATCCAGAAAAACTTAACGAGTGTTTTCAGTTAATGACTCACAAAGACTATTCTCAGGATTCTTGGAAAGTTAAGAGTTTTTTCAAGACCTTGATTTCAAGATCTAGGAATGTTCTGTAGACATTCGCTTGGGAGGATCCTCTTCTCCTACCCGACGGAGTGTTTCCAATTGGGTATTCTACTCAAGGTTTGTAATCAGCTACTACAATGTGGGATCAATTTCTTTAACCATTTGAAAAGGACCTCCACCAGTGGTCCTATAATGACACTGAAATGCTTCTTCTGGAAAAATCTCATGCATGTGATATTGGTATGCGAAGTAAAGAACATCTGTTTCCAACAGCTTTTCCAGCAACACAGGCACTATTCTTCTGTCCAGTGTTACTCGAAGTTGTATCATAGCGAATTGCTTTGATATGATCAACAACTTCACAAGCAGACAAAATCTCAATCATTGCATCATGCATTACCTGGCCAGCTCCAGAATCGAGCTTTGGAACAGCCAGGAGTTGCTCTATTCCAGGGCCCGAAATAATGATTGGAAGTATATCTAGTTTCTTTTATTCCATGAGATTCTCTGTCAGGTAAAAATCCCAGTAGAGCACCAACGGTGTCTTAGATTTAAACTCTGCCTTCAGCTCGGTAGCCTAGTTTACATGACGAGCTTAATGATAAGGTCGAATGGATGAAAGATTGATACTGTAATTCTGTGTATTTTACCCTGCAGCTTGAAGGACGGATGCTATTATCTGCACTGCACGATGATCACTTGTCTTCGTTCAGTCAATGGATGAGAGGACGGAAGGCTTTTAGATTAGTTTCGAACCCCGTTTCCAGGCTGATGACTATGGGTTGACTTCGCCAATAACTCCTTTGACCTTGGAATCAGTCGTTTCATCGGGATTGAAAGGACATCAATGATTCGAATTCAACAACATGATCCAAATTAGCCATTCAGAAAATTATTTTTCTTTCTACAGGTTGAAGGTTATATTTCCCATTTTCAGCTTCCCCCTTCCGTACAAAATGATCAATTCCAGCCAGCACACCTCGACGTAACATTTTTTGCTGCGCCTAAAGAAATGCCTTATCTTTTGGGATTGTGTTCAGCTCCTAGGCATTCTAATGGGCTGCATCGAATGTGTCTTTAAATGAACTTTTGAATGCTTCTTCAGCCACTTTGGTTGCATCCTTCAAGCTTTATTTTTCTGCAGCCCTTCCCATTTCTTAACAAATTCCTCGAGATGTTTAATCGCATTATCAATGCAACAAATTGGGATTACAGCCTTCTCCCCAACGATCTGCATCTCCTTTAAGGTGTTAATGGCTGCGCCATGTTATACTTTTGCTGTCTTTAGATGGTAAAGGGACACTCCAAGAACATTCCCAACAGAACTTTGTGCCACTAAGAGATTCTTCTGTTGAAACAAGAAGTGAATTTTTATCTTTTTACGGGCGTTGTCATACCTTAGTACTGTGATTGATTATATTAGCAATTCATGATACTAGTGATTATGACTGATAATATAATTAGCCTATGAAAATAAGGCAAAGACGTATTACAAACTGAAGGATTCAAAAAGGAATACAAGTTATTGCATGGCACTGATCGTAAAATAGTCCAGCAAACTCATTCAACTGCACTTTAGCGAGTAAAGCATCAATACAAAACTGGGTTGAGCATACCCTAAATATGTTCCAATCTCGTCCAAATTCTGAAGAAATAACCTTTTTGTAGTGGAGTACGAAATGAGAGGGTGGGAGGTGGAAGAAAAAAATTTTTTTTTTTCGTATGTTAATAAGGACCACCCTAACCTTGGTGTATTACAGTCATTCCATACTGCAGCTGAAAATCGTGCATTTTTGGGGTTATGTTGTGTTATATTAGTTTTCCAAGTTGCTGTGCCTAGTAGATTAAATTAAACTCGTGGTTACGTTACGTATGCCTATTACCAATAGACTAAATAATACACAGGTATTTAATAAAAGATATGGATTTTTGTGTCGGGGGAGGGAGGGTCGGGTCATGGTACAAATTGTTGAATGAATATTTGAATATTCGAATATTTTTTTGCCGAATATTCGAACATGTTTTTTTTCCATATTCGTCCGACTTCTAACGTGCAGGCGACCACAGGGATCTTCATCCCGTGATCAAGAATAATCAAGGGAAAAGTGACGTGGCCGTGGCATACGTCATTGTGTTTTTTGGCCGCAACGACCACTGGCCGCACAACCTGGCCACACAACCTGGCCACACAGTAAGCGGGACCCCTAATGAATCCACTTTAAGGTTTCTTATTTCGCTAATGATACTAGTGAATTAAAACACCTGAATATCTGTCCGCCAGTAGGCCTATGCCTTGCCTAAAGCTTTAATCCTAGTCATTAAAAATATACTATTTGCTTGTTTAAAGTCGGAAAGGATCAAATGGAGAATGGGTTTCGAAAAAGTGAATTATACGCATATGTTAACAGACTTATTTTTGTCGAATTGGGTTCCATATCTGAACCTCAAAAAAGTTAAAAACCCAATTAGAAAAAATGGTGGATTCGATCGACGTTTCTATGGATGCCAACAGTACGTTAATACTGAACATTCAGCGCTCTTACTGTTAATTGCGAACTAAGTTCTGTAGACTGCTATCCAATTTGTAAAGTTGTTGGTTAAATTATAGCTGTTGATATTCAAATTCAAAAAATATGCACTAACCATGGAATGTTAACGTATCCAAAGAGTTGGGTCTTTTACTGCAACTATCAAGAGGTATTGTGAAACATGGCAAGAAAGCTGGATGGCATGGTCCTGTGGTGAATTAGAAACGAAAAACGTACGAGATCACCCTTAGGGACCGGTCATTATTTATCGCTGACAGGAAGAACCCAATTTTTTTGACCATCTCCAGTAGGGTGCTATTTTTAAGCCTCGTCGAGGTAACCCAAAAAAAATTCTGACCAAAGAGTATGAAGAAGTTATTCTGGATCTCAAAAATAAACCTTTCAGCTCTCAAAATTTCTATAAAAAACTTCTCAGCCTCTACAGGTTAAGCCTCCCATACCCCCATGCTGTGAGTGTTTAAATGGTTTTGCGCTTTCAGCATCAGTACTACCTAGTGTATTTTTTTCAGTAAATTTTCTAGAAAAGTCTTGCCTCCTTGGCTTCTTCTCTTTCAGGTGCAGACCATGTTAAGGGTGTGGGCATAGAACAAACAGTGCGTTCATCACACTTATTGCATGAAACTCGACACGAGATGGATGTAAGGAACATTAACTCAATTTACCTTGTTCTTTCGTTACAAAACAGCACGTTTTCCTTACAACTAGTGGTAACATGTCGGTATGGAATTCAATACGCTCTCAATTTGGCTACGGGATGTCGTCTGCATACAATCTCAATGAGCATAAAAAAAAGCATTTTTACCTTGGTGTAGATCACATAATTATTGGACCTTGATTGGGGGTGGGAGTGTTAACAGGTTTTTTTTCAGAGTTTTGAAGGAGGTCATATTGGTGGTCATATTTCCATTTCCTCTGCCCCCCCTCTTCCCCCTGGTGATAGATAAGTAATGACCGGTCTGTAATATAGGTTAAATCATGATAATAAGCCGACCCTGTGGTAAATATTTAACGAAATTTGCGTGGTTGTCTAAAATAGAGCACTGCCAGGAATTTTGAGATCAAATAAGGTCAAAAACTGTTCTCGAATTTCACTTCTTCTATGTTTGTTGTTTTATTTAAAACTGTGCCCCCCCCCCCCCTTTTCTCATTACCACAGAAGTATGACACCACTGCAACCTCTATTCCCTTAATCGGTATGAAAGCACATAAATCTTATTAAGTGGTGCCATTCCATTTCCTCTATTATATTACGCCTTTTTCAGTTACGCTGTCGGCAAAATGGAGTGAAACGATTGTTGGGTAATTATCTAGAAAAATTAGTTTTTATTCTACCTGTCATTTCCTTTCATCAGTAAAAGGAAAGGAAAATGATGGTAATTTTTTTTTCCAAAATTACGTGCCTCACTCCTGCTGCCGCATTCGCTGCGGCTAAACATACAACATCAGAAACCAAAACCTTGTCCTCCTAAACTGAAAAAGCGAGAGTTAATTTCCGTTTACTAGTGTTCTGGTCGAAATCAGGTTTTCATGTCACATTCTCATCTAGTATTATGGCGGTGGGCTCACTATGGCTATGAGTTGCGTTTTAACGTGTTTATACAGGGTCGGGCAGAAAGGAAGGGTCATCACTGGCAATCACAGATGGTTAATGCTACGAAAATGAAACTTTGCATGGTGTATAGAGTAACAAGGGGCCAACTAATCACATGTCGCTTAATGACCTTGACGTCCATTTTCAAAGTCATCATGTTGCTAACTTTGTAACCATGCTTCGTAGAACCCTACTTCCAATTAGAAACTTGTAGACATTGGCAAGGCATGGCCGTTAAAAAAAAACGGAACGAAATTCGGTACGTTAGTTTAGGAATTACGGAAATTACAAGCTTCATTCAGTTTCGCTGACCGAGTGGCTTTCCTGCCAAACAGTGAGTGTGAAATAAAAGTTCAGTGGTCGGCAAAGTAAGTGAAACCTGCATGGGGAGCGTTCACGAATTACATAAAGCCTGGAGAGAGGAGGAAGGATTAAGTAAATGTGTTACCATCTGTTATGGTGGTGGAGGGAGGGGGGGGGAGAGGGCGTATGACGAAGTGTTTCGTAACACACCAATTTTTGATAAATTATTGTTCGCAAACGTTTCACCAATTTTTTTTTCAGCTAAATTCTATTGGCTGAACTAATTTTCTGAATTCTGTTTACAACTTGAAAGTTTTATTTATACAACATCACTGGTTATTACGCCACTTGATACTAAATTCAGCTTATAAAAACGAAATCATCCAGAAAATTGTTACAATTGTATACAATTGGAGTTCGAAAATGTAACGTAATTTCAGGTGAGGGTTGTGCCAAGTATTACGTTGATGTTACCAAGAGCGGGGGGGGGGGGGGAGGTAGAAATTGTTGTCAGGGCCTTTCGGACACGTATGGACATATGTTTGGCAGGAAAGCCACTCGATCCGCGAAACAGAATGATGCTTGCAATTTTCGTAATTTCTAAACTAACGTACCAAATTTCGTTCCGTTTTTTTTAACGGCCATGCCTTGCCAATGTCTACAAGTTTCTTATTTACACTAGGGTTCTACGAAGCACGGTTAAAAAGTTAGCATCATGATGACTTTGAAAATGTGCGTCAAGGTCATTAAGCGACACGTGATTAGTTGGCCCCCTGTTCGCCTTTATACCATGCAAAGTTTCATTGCCCTAGAATTGACCATTTGTGATTGCCAGGGGTGGGCCCTCCTCTCTGCCCCACCCTGTATAATTCTTTTTAAAATTAAATATGCGTTTGCGCAGATTTTCGTTATGATTTTCTGTATCAGTATGTGAATAATGACGATAGAAATCGACAGGTAAGTGAATTAAGTCGATAGCGTGAAAAGTAGTTTTTGTAGATAATTACCAGATTATAAATCACACAATAGATTAAAGTTGCAGAAACATTTCTTTAAAAACAATTAATGTAGAAGCAATACGTCGGCCACAGGCAGTTGGGAAGTAATGAAGTCTAGTTGAGAATTAATGCTAGTACACATTTCAGTGCGTTACATCCATCTTGATATTTACAAACGATGCCACAGATTTTCGCCCTTCGGAAACTACTGTGATAAAAACTGATTAAAATTGATGCTGTGGTTATTTCGTCATGCGGATACAATGAATGGTCGCCATGACATACACGCAGGTCTAACAAAATACTATACTGGTCAGCATGAAATAAAAACGGTTTCTGACCGACCCCTCCTCGTCCCCACTCCCTCGACCCCCGCTTCCCCCTTGTGTGGGCTGCATGCTTTATGACGCTGCTTTGCTGGTATTGGAACTTAGCAGCCCCTTGTAGCAGGCATTGTCTGCAGCTAATTTCAGCTAATTTCAGCCGTTTTCATTGGCTGTTGGCCATTCTTCGACATCATGTCTGATTTAAAATGTTTGTTTACAACCCATCTCTTAGAGTGCTGCTATCAATGTGAAAAATCTGGTTTTAATTGATGCAATGGTTATTTCGTGATGCGATTTATATACGGAGCTCTGCTCGGCCTTTGGCCTCACTTCACTCGAACATATATATATATATATAAACATAAATATAAATATTTTTTTTGCGAAACCAACAGGTCTCCATAAGGAACTATAGACACCCTGCCAGACAACTTATTGTTATAGTTTAGTTAGTTCTCTAACGTATTTGGATAGTATCCTCCTTTGCTCGACCAATTTTAAAAAAAATACCCAATGAGGAAGCCAATATCACCTCACAAGGCAGAGCATTCCACACACTCACGACACGATGTGAAATAAAAAGTTTTACAATCACGTGAAAAGAACTGGGTCACCAGGTTTAGCGGATGACTTCTAGTTTTGGATGAGGTGCGAATAGAGAAGAAATAACTGTAATTAAAGTTATATTAGTAATTTTAAAAGTGTACATCAGAGTTAAATCATAGTTTAATTGGGGAAGGTCGAAGGAGTCCACTTCCAAAATTCTAAGTCGTTTGGTGTAGCTCATCCCAGGGACGATGCCTGGCAAAAATTTCGTGAATGAGAGTTGTACAGACTGAACGTGATCAATGTCCTTAACAAGATAAGGGGACAAGACTTGACACGCGTGCTCCAAAATTGGCCGAACACAAAATCAAAAGGCCCAAAAGGAGAGTTTTGGATTTCCAGGATAAGAAGCAACGCCTAATCATAGCAGATCTCTGTCTGGATGTCTTAACAACATTGCAGCAATGGACGGTACTCTTCAGGTTACTATCGAACCACACATCCTAATCCTTTACAACATGGGGTTTCCCCAAGAGAGTTCTAGAGATGTAATAATCATGGAGTTTATTTGCTTGACCGACGTGAAAAACATTACATTAATATCAGCTAAGGACAGTTGCCAGTCTGTGTACCAATCCATAAGGGAGCTCGAAGCTGATGACAATAGAAGAGGGTCATATCTACAATGACACAATACATTTTCACATCATCAGATAATTTAAGCATTTCTGCAGGGTGATTTACCACCTGGGGGTCGGAGATATACAATGAAAACAACATTGGGCCAATCATAGAGCCCTGCGAGACACCACTAGATACCTTTCTTTTTTTACGAGTCACAGAGTTTAAAGACACACATTGTGACCTATTTGAAAGGAATTCATGGATCCAAACCCAAGTATCTCCCCAATCCCAAAACTGAGTAACTTATTACAAAACTTTGGATGAGAGACGGAATTGTATCCTGACCGTCTGCGTTTCCTCCGCTTGACAACTGTTCAGTATTGCTCTCATGACGGTAACATGATAATTGTATACCAAATAATTCATCGTCTTCCTGCTGTCCTTTTTATGCTAACTTACAACATTACTTATGCTCATCCTCTAAGAATCTGTGGCACTGTACCTCGGCAAAAGTCCATTACCAGTATTTTTTTACTGAAAGAGTGGTCCATTCTAGGAATGCTATTTGCCCTCTCCTGTCTCTGCTCCTTCCCTTAATGTCTTTAAATCTCGCTATTATGCAGTTTATATAGTTTGTTCCACATTATGTTTTCAGAAAACTGACTGGATGACGAGGCGTTTCCTTGCACTAAGACTGCAAAAACATGTGGATATCACACTTGTAGACTCAACAAAGTTACTGATCGAGTTGAAGAATGGGTTGTTTACGGATTTTTTGTACTCGTAGTGGAAGAAAACGTGGCGGCATACAGTCAGTTTTCTGAAAACATAATATGGAACAAAGTATAGTGTTAACGTTTCGGTTGATTTGCGGTTGATGGGTGGGTGGTATACCTTGCGCCATACTCACTTGCAGCTAAACTTTCGACTCATGAAGCCTTTACTGTAAACAATACGATTCTGTATCTGGTACTTTAACTTCAGTGTCCGACTATACGATATGTCGAAAAAAATGTTCTGTAGGCACATTGAAAGTTTTTTTAACCCGTGTTTTCCACTAGTCATAGGACACTAACACTAAAGAAAGTTCTAGGTGATAAAATATTAATACAATCTGTCCTATTTATTAATATTCAACCAACCGATGGATGTATAGAGTCTAGTTCAAAAACCTTGCGGCATTAATCGTTATGCCACTGCCTATATAAGCCAGATTTACGCCAAATATACGCCAGAGCGTACGTTTCAGAAATTATATAATGCGATACGGCATTTCAGATAGCTCATGTCGAGAATGAATTCTTATAACAAGCGTATATATGTCATTGATACTGGTCACGAACAAATATTTAAGTACAATACGTATGCCGACTAAGGAAGACTAATGAATGGCTGTCCAAAGCCAATATTCTACTAAGTTTAATTTGATCCGCTATATTTGGGAGTTTCTGGAGACAGATCTTAATATTCTAAACAAATTTAATTTTAAGAAATTTAAACCTTCTCGTACAACATGGTTAATGTTCCCCAAAATTGATGAGTGGTTTTTATACTATTATTCTTTATAAATATACTAATTGTTTTGATGCCATACCAAACTGAGTAAGAGGGCAAATTCATGTGTGAGTCAAGTTCTTAATCATTTTGTTAATGCACAGTGGTGACATCACACTAACACTTCCCAGTATTAAAAGTGTAGCCATTATATACAGTTAATCTGAAAACCCACACACACCACCAAGGGTTAATTTTGATAACCCACACTTTTTCGATAATCTAACACTTTTATGGGGGATACACAACCTTTAATCCACCATGACCAACTTTTCATATTAGACTAGACAAGTTCAGACAGTATACCAAATTGCAAAACCACCGTAAACAGGAGCATTTACGACTGGCAGCGTTTTTCACGGGACCGACGCGGGAAAAAAATGTGGCAAGCTAACCCAGAACTACAAAAACTACGCTACTGACACTTTGAAATACACCTAAAAACCTACGAGACTCACAAGCGAATAGTGCATTTTATACTCTCATCTTGTTTAAGCTATTAAAGTAGAAAAAATATAGTTTTTCCTTAAAACACAAACGTCGGCAACAGAACGTCTCTTCCCTTCGCTTCGACTTCGTACTCAGGAAGCTTCTAACCCGGATCGGTTCAGGAATTTACATAAGTCGCATGTAAAAATTCTCAAATCCATTATGATTCATAAATAAATTTTACAAACAAAAATCTTGAAAAACCCAAATAACTCGGTAAATTAGCTTGACGTCACACCTCAACATAAAAACACACATCCGTAAAGAAGACCCGTCAAACTTGAAATAATAATTGATCATTTGCGAGAAACGGACAATCCAAATGTCGAGGGGTGGCGAAATTGAAACCCCGAGATATTTGGACTGTTACGTTTCTGAATAAACGAATGCCCGTTAGATGATGGTTACGAAACAATACGAGCATCCATGAGCACGCGGGTTTTTGTTAATAACCCAAAAATAAAATGCTTAGCATTCTGCTGTTTTAGTGACAGTGACCTTCGGGGGTTTCTGCATGACTAAAATGTGAACAAAGAAAGCAAACGAACAAAATTCTCAGTTTTGCTGATGTAACGGCTAATTATTTATAGACATAAAATACGCCAAAAAAAAAGGTAGAGCGGAATATAAGATGGTGCGCTGACCTTTTGTAAGTTCACAGTCCGTGGGAGAAGCCAACCCCCGGGGGGGGGGGGGGGCCCCCACTCGTGGCTTTTTGAGGTGGTCGCAGGATTTTCTAAGTTACATGTGTCTGTCAACTGTAAGCAACTAAAAGCATAGCTGATCATGTCGAGAATAAATCCTAGTGCTGCCGAAATCTTGAAAAAGTAAGGGGAAAGTACAAGGATAAACAAAACAACTAAAGGGCATGCGCTGACTGAGTGAGTGAAGCGAACAAAATCAGCGATTGCTGGCCAGTGTCTGCAAAAATGGGATTGAAGAAGCTCAATCATGTGAAGAATGGTCGTACAATAAACTAAGCCATGTCAAATTTGCTAATCGAACGGCTAATTGGCAATGGTAAATTTGGAAATTATCAATGTGAAAATTTATAGATATAAAATTCCTCCAGAAAAAAAGGTACGTATGACGATAAGATGGTGTAACCTGCTGTACGTTCAGAGTTCTATGAAAGTCGTAATAGCCACCCAAAATCAAAACTGGTATAAAAACCACCAAGTTTCCAAGAAAGATCGGCCTTTGAAGGTAGTGATAACATTCAACCAGGAAAGGCCGCCAAGGTTAATCCTATTAGCCAACTTAATCGCACAAAATAATACTTGAACGTTAAATGAAAACTTGAAGATTGCTACCACGAGTATTAGTCAATGCTACTCTCTAACTATTAGTCAATGCGATTAAATTGGCTAATAGGATTAACTTTCGTGGCCTTTCCTGGTTGAATGATATCACTACCTTCAAATGCCTATCATTCTTGGAAATTTGGTAGTTTTTTATACAAGTTTTGGTTTTGGGTGGATATCTATTACCCACTGTCGCTTGACGAAATAGAGTTGGAAAATAATTAGAAAAACAATCTTTGTCCAAAAAGTCCGGCGCTTTGTTGTGGGTCTGTTACATAGTAATGTTCTAATTTGGATTTCAGGTTTCCATTAAACGATCAGCAAGTCAACTTAGCACGAAAAAGAGATTATCATCAACAGCAAGTGCCCAGCGTTCGTTGCCCGTCGAGATTTGTCTTATTGATCGAATAGCAAGAGTTGCATTTCCAACCGTATTCGTAATATTCAATGTCGTTTATTGGAGCTACTATAAAGTTTAAGCATTGTCTCGTGGCTGAATGCCATATTTCGTAAATGTGCAACAAGAAGACGGTATTGAATCGTTTCATTTAAATGTTGTAACGTGAAGATATTCTTGAAGTCAACGTCAGAAGACAATTTAACTTTTCTTTTACTTAAAAGGGTAAAGTCGAATGGCTTTGATTGTGTTTGATATTAATGTTTATATTTTGTTTAATTCGTCTGAACGAAAGTTTGTGAGTAACAAAGTGTAAACGTCAAGGGTATTAATGAGAAATCAACGTATTACTAAAGGTGTGGCCTACAAAGAATAAAACAAATGTGATATCCAAATTTTTTGTGATTTTCTGATTATTTGTGAATTTAATATTTTATTTCGGTGGTTGTTTTGTAGTCCAGAAAAAATGTTGAGAAAAACGTGTATTTTGCTTACTGGTAAACTAGGGACAACATTTCAGAATCTCAAGAAACCTCCTTCTAATTATAGTGTAAAGAAATTAACGTGAAACTACTAAAAGTCGTGACACGTAAACGTCGTCAATGGAGGGCAAGTAAGTGGAGGTGAATGGAGGACAAGTAAGTGGAGGTCAATGGAGTACAAGTAAGTAGAGGTCAATGGAGGTTAAGTGGAGGTCAATGGAGGGCAAGTAAGTGGAGGTCAATGGAGGGCAAGTAAGTGGAAGTCACTGGAGGACAAGTAAGTGAAGGTCAATGGAGGGCAAGTAAGTGGAGGTCACTGGAGGAAACGTAAGTGGAGGTCAATGGAGGTTACGTTAGTGGAAGACAATGGAGGGAAAGTAAGTGGAGGTCAATATAGGGCAAGTAAGTGGAGGTTAATGTAGGGAAAGTAAGTGAAGATCAATAGAGGGAAAGAAAATGAAGGTCAATGGAGGTTAAGTAGGTGGAGGTCAATGGAGGGCAAGTAAATAGAGGTCAATGGAGGGAAAGTAAGTGGAGGTCAATGGAGGTTAAGTAAGTAGAAGTCAATGGACGGCAACCAGCACTACTTGTTGACTACATGAAAGATGGTTGCCTGTCGTCAACGAATGACTAAATGTTGTTGTCAACCTGGTCAACAACAAACAACGATGATTTCCCAGGCAAGAATTTAAACACCTTAAGCAACATCATTCCACTGCAATCAACTCATATTAGTCGAAATTTCGATGAATAAATTCTCTGCTGTCTCTCAAAATTGTCCACTAAAATTTATTCATTTTAGTCCACTAAAATGAGTTTAGAATATGAATATGAATATTTTTATTCATAAATTCTTATTATGAATATGACAAAAAATATGAAAATTTCACAAAAAATAACGTTTTTTTTTTACAAAAAATGAGTTAAAAACACTTACAGTTAAAAAAATTATTTTTTTGAAACTATTTTTTTTTGTGAAACTCTAATTTTTTGTAAAACTTTTTATTGTTGAACTGAATTTTTTACAGAACTATAACTTTTTTTTTTGCAAAAGTTTAATATTTTTCGAGCAGTAAATTATGTTGCACATGGCGCGCCATATTTGTTGTCGGTACTTTGCATCATAAAATTATGGTCCACGTCATTAAAATGGGTCATTCCTAAGGAAAAGAGTTTTACTAAATCCTGCCTTCAGAGCGTTCTTAGCTGACATTGTAGGGAAATGTGATGTAAAAATAATAAAACCGGTCAACGTCCGTCAAATGTGAGTAGTGATTGAACAGAAAAATAACTGAAATTTTTAACAGTGAATCGTTTACAAGCAGTGGCTGAGTATTGATCAACCATAGGAAAGATTCCATGTCGTTAGCTGGAGAGCTCTCAGTACATATTAATTGCTCACACTTAATTTTCTCATACACTGGCGCCATATTCGTCACAACGGTATTAAAACGAGTACGGCGTACGAAAACAACAAAAAACAGGAATTTATGCGTTATTAGCTGTCTACAAATTGCTTTTTATAGTGCTCGCAAAAAAATTGCAATTTGAATAAACGAAAATTAAACGTGTGTAAATTACATCAAAAACCAAAACTAGTTAAAGAGACCACCAAGTTCCGAATGGTTCGGCCCTTCAAAGGAGTGATATCAACACACCAAAATATTTGCCAAGGTAATCGCACCAACTATTAGTCTGAAGATTAAAACTAGGAAACAGGCTTCGGGCCTATTGTAGGCGGAGCGGAGAAAAATTTATTTTAAATTTGTACTTCCTCTCATTATAATGGCTTTGCAATGTTTGCAATGGTTCTTAAAAAGCTGGGGGCAATATTCATTCGGCTACATTTGAGCTGAAGCTTTTTGCTGGTGTTTTTTACATTTTAGCTAGGCTACGTTTCATATTAATTTTAAGATACTCTCGTTTGCACCCATATTTAGTATCCGTTTCGTTGTTTGCAGCCTCTTTACGACGTCGCCGCCGTTGTAAAATACAACGTTAGCCGCTGTGGTTAAGCTAGCAAAGAACGTGCCGCCGTGGTTAAGCTGGCAAAGATCGTGCCGCCGTGGTTAAGCTGGCCAAGAACGTGCCTCCGTCAATAATGCTTACATTGTTTGTATTTATTTGTGAGTATCTTTCCTAGATTTAAAATATTAACAATAAAGCATTTAATTGCAAGCTAAACAATCACCAGTAACGATAGTACGTCACAACAATCAAAAGATTCGAAACATCCGCGGCTCTCTATACGCTGCCATCTACGACAATGTTGAAGGGCACACCTCTGGCACGTACTGCAACACCAAACCCTAATTATTTTTTTTTAATTGGAATTATTACAATTGTTGATCAGTGGGTTAGCTTGGCTGTGAAGATAGAATTTAATTATTTCTAAATCGTAATTTTAAGCCTAATTGTTAGTCCCGTTTTAGTTTCGTAAACGACAACAGTAGAGAAATTAGGCCTATTGGGTTCGATGTTAGGCCTATTTATTCTGGCAACACGGGATCGAGAGTGTAGTTTCCATAGCAATATAGGAATCTTGAAATTACAATACGAAGCCAAATTATTGTTCTGTGTTGTGATATAAATACGTAATCTGCTGTGTACTGTCGTATTATATGAACGGTTTCCTCCTGCAGCGGGGATTTGATGTCTCAAATTTGAGATTCCCGTTGATAGTGTCAACGCCAATTTGGTTGCCATGTTGGCTGAATTCCTGCAAGCATTCTTTTTTACATGAAACGAACGTGAGTCGTTAACGAATCCTTGGTTTTTTCCCCATTTGCTTGTCTTCCTCTAGTGGTTAAAGTGTTATGATCAAATGTTATTATTTCGTTGAGTTATGTCAAAAAAGATTGTTAGCTGTAAAGAAGCTACGATGATTTATTTTGGCGTTTTTTTTACAATTCACTTGATTACCAGCAGCACAGTGCATGCTTCGTCGGAATTCCTTAACTATTCACGATTCCAAATTTACAATGGTGAGTGTCAGAAATAAATTCGAAAATTTGTTATTTCTCCCGTAATAATTGTTCGATTTACGTCAAATTTTGGCTCAGCAATACTGTTTGGGGTATCAAGCGTTGTACCAAATTTCATTCCAATCCGGTCTTTCGTTTGGGCTCCACCCAGACTAAAAATGTGCAATCAACGAACCAACGAACCAACGGACCAACCAACCAACATTTTGCAATTTGGTGTCCGCTCGATTCGCTCGCTCGCTCCGCCAATTAATGAAAACTAGAACATTGCTATACTTTTGGTAGTAATTATGTTCAATTTTTCATACTTTGCACGTTACATGAAAAAATGAGGTGTTAGTGGCCGCATCAGCGACCCTTCCGGATCCCCACCGCCTATTGAGGGGGTGAAACCAATTATTATTATTATTATTATTATTATTAAACATAATTGCTACCGAAAGTAGCAATGTTCTAGTTTTCATTTAATCATCGGACTATTAGTCAGTTTGATTAACTTGGCGAATGTTTTGGTGTGTTGATATCACTCCTTTGAAGGGCCGAACCATTCAAAACTTGGCGGTCTCTTTTACCAGTTTTGGTTTTTATATGATATCACTTCTTTTTGTAAAATTGTGTATTAGACTCAACTCAACTAGCCTGCAGATTTGTAGTTAGGTGCCACGTCAACTATAGTTTCAGTGACCTTTTTTCCAAATTTTACGTATCACTCTTTTGAGAGACCGAACCATTCTCAACTTAGTCACCTCTTTATCATTTTATCTTTATTTTTCGTGTGCAAGGTTGTTGAAATTTGTGACGACACACGTAGCGTTTGTCTAGCGTGTGTCAACGTCATTATACACGTTGTCATTGTCAGAACTTTGGTCATCCAATCAGAGATGATTCCAACAATACTAACAATGGTTATAACAATACTTTCGTACTTATGTGCCCTCCCACGCTATTCCCGTTGCAACCTCCAGGCTGTAAACCAGAAAAGGTACGCAGTTCGTATCGTACTGCACCCATTCGTCTAATTTCATAGCTGGAAGCCTTCCCGTTATCTCAGTATCGATGAATAATCACCCTATGGAAATTACCATGGGGATGAGCGGACTAGAATTAGCTAGCTAACTAGTTACACATTTGCAACGTTATTGAGGGTCAGATTTTGCATTTAAAGCTGCTTAGGTGACATTCCTTCACGAGTTAATTTTTTTCAGGTGGGTCATTGCTCTCCATTTTACCACAATTTAAGCTTTTGTACCACATTATTATTTTTCCTGATGTTCCTGAAATGTGCCCAATTATGCTTCAGAATATTAGACACGTATGCTATGGCGTCGCGCTACAATGGTTTACCTTT
>JAHWFP010095227.1:0-41655 GCA_023313725.1 Lithobius niger | reverse complement strand
GTTGAAGATTAAAGGTTGCACTTGTCATCCTTAGCTATTCACAATGGAGGGCTCCATTGTGTTTATTCGTTTACTATGCTGAAGCCTCTCCAGCTGTCCATCTGGAATCTTTCCATGTATCTAGTGTTGCAAAGGCCAATAGTAAATACCTAAAGTTTAAATCTTTTCCAGCTGAAGACATGACGTCCACTTGAAATTATTTGGACGCTGCAACCATATTGTTGTAAAGTGTATTTTTTTTGGGGGGGGGGGGGGCATGAATGAAGATATTGTTGCCAAGGGAGCATATTCGTATCTGAGTGTAATGCAGTTTGGGAACGCCCACAGGTCAATAAAATCCATGAATACGTATAGTATATGTCGCAAATTGATTGCTTTGAAACAAGTAACAGAATCCCATCAATAATGTTGTCATAGGGATAATAACAAAATAATATTATTGACAATATTTTTAACTCGTTACTAAGAGAAAAGCTGAGCAATTGCAAGTGCAACGGTGATGTCTCTCATTCGTCAAATGTTTATTTCAGTGATTTCCAAAACGAAAACTTTTGTCTTCTGGGCTCCTAAATCAAACTGGGTATGCCCATTTGTCGTTTTCATGGTGGTAGGAATGTTCACACCGGTAAATGGGTAAGTGATTTTTGCATCTTTTCTTGGGATGTCGCATCTTTGCCTACCTTGTTGTAATGGCGTTTAAGGCAGTTTTAAAATCAATTTTTAAATTTAGAAACGAATTTAGAAAAATCTTTATCAAAAACGTTGTGATAAAATATTGTTTAAAAAGGTACACTTGAAAAATACTGCTTACAAGACCATATTCTTGCTTTTTTAATGACATGACAATAATTAAATGTGAATTCGAACACATTATTGGTCACTTCCCAGTATGTCTGATGTTTTGTACGCATTTTATAATGTGTTTTGTATGCATTTTATTGTGTTTTATATGCATTTTATCGTGTTTTATATGCATTTCATAATGTGTTTGTTATGTGCATTTTATAATGTTTTAATAATGCATGTTACGTGACGTTTGTGTGCTACATCTGCATTTTGTATGATTTCATTTTAAATACATTTTTTATTTTTTTTTGACGGACAGAGTGTTAAAGTCAAAAAGTTCCTTCCATTTGCCCGTTTGCGTTTTGTGAATAAAGAAATTCTTATTCTTAATTCATATTTAAGTTTTTTTTTTTTAAACAAACGGCAGAAAAACAGAAAAAGATAATGATATAAGACTACAGAATAGCGGTTTTTCATAAAGAAACAACGATTAGGCCGTACAAAAATACAAATATCGAAAATCAAAAGTTTGTCAGAGAGGGGGGGGGGGGGAAAGAGATGAGGCTTAATGGCGCGTCGACAGCTTGGTCATTAGCGCCAACCTCAGTCACAGTGCAGTGGTCTGGGTTGCCACTGCACCAGACATTACAGAGATATTATTCAAACCCCTAATCTAAATCTTGTCATACATCTGTACCTCCTGCAAAAATTGAAAAACACCGGACAGGAGGACAGACTTATCGCCCAATTGACGCACAATGTCATGCGGAAGATGGAAACGACGACGAAAGCCATCAAGATGGCAACAATCAACAAGGAAGTGCCGGACCGTAAGTGGCCGCCGATACCAATAACATTCAGGAGGGTCAATCCCCCGCAAAAGGAAACAGTGAGTAAGTCGAGTATGACCAATGCGCAAACGGGCCAACACTACCTCCTCACGGCGACTGCGGCGACACGCCGAGTGCCATTCCTCAACAGTGCCTTAATAGCTCGTCAGAGGCTAATATCTTATACAAGTCAGCCTAGAAATTATTGGATGGTGTATAGAAACCCAGAGATGGACACATAATAATAAAAAAGGAGCTTTGTTTCGGATATTAACATAATCCATTACCAAGCAGGCAATGCTTTAGCTCATAAAGTAGGAGGGGAATGGTATGGCAAGGAGTAACTTATGGGAGGGAAGTAATTGTCTCACCCAAGAAAAGGTAAAATATAAACCTAGTTTAAAACAGCATGGCCGAATGAACGGGAATAAGAAGGCTGTGTAAGGTGACTATAATAATAAAATATTATAATAATATTTGTTGCGATAGCAACGGGTCTGGCAAGGACTGGGGAGTCACTAATAGCCAGCCACAATTACATGTAAATACAGTGTACATAAAACGGCCAAGAAATGATGATGGTAAGAGGTTTGGGGACACGAATGCCTTACCACCAAGGTTAGACCTGCCAGGGACTCAAAGGCCCCCGATGGCGTCGTCAAATGTGCAGGACATGGGAAGGGTGTGAAAAAAGTTAAAAGGCCCAAAATGATGCTGTGCAATTAAAAATTATAAACACTGCTAAAAAATTATACGTACGGTGATACTAAAAACTAAAGCACCCAGATAGTGGGATTTGTCATCACTTAAAAAAAAAATTAAATAAGAAATATATATATATATATTTTTTTTTATAGGATTTTGACGAGCCTTACGTCAGCCGAAGCAATTTATGCTGGCTGAGGCTATGTATATATATAAATCAAAGGCCAACCAGACTACTGTCTCATCACCAAGGTTAGACATGCCAGGGATAAAAGGATCCCCGATGACATCACCAGACGTGCAGAAATATAAAATATCAACCCACTATAAAAACAAAATGGTCACTATAAGAACAAAAATTCCACATAAACGTCACAAAATAAAAGCAATAATAATTAGCAATAAATTTCAGAAATGTTATTGTCATATTAAGAATGATATAATAAAATGTTAAAACGAGAATTTGTAATTCATTGATTGCATTATTTTGTTATATTTCGTGTAATAGCTCAAGGAATAACTAGATTATACCTGTTTAATTTAGACTGAAAAATATCGTTATTTTACCCGAACAGTGGGGCATAAAGATATTCTTTGTGATAATTCAAATGAAGACGATTATACTCAAATGTGTCGGTGTTATAACCAATACATTTTCGATTTTAATTACTATTATTCCCACTTAGCATGTAGCTTTTCAGAGTGACGTTTGCTTATTTAATGCATTCTTCCATGAACGGACTCTTAAATGTGACTCTTAAATGTGACTCTTAAATACTTATTTAAAGTATTCTTTCTATTGTTTTGTAGACCAACATGATGACAGATTCTAAGATTTGGACACAAATAACCAATGTGTTGGCGTGCCCTTCCCTTTATATCCTTTCTCCCATCAATGCTTAGAAATACAGCTGACTTAGCAACCATCAGAAAAAAAAACAGTAAATATTTATGTGTGACAGTTCATAAGATGGAATACATTAAAAAATCACCTTTGCCTTAAAGATCAATCAATTTAAAGTTTATATACAAGTTTAAATTAAAAAAAACATAAATGTAACTAAATGAAATTAACCGACGATCTAAAATGACACAAGCTGATGCTCACCCATATTAGACCATGAATCTGGTAAAGCAGCATAGCCAACCTAAAGCAGCATAATATATTTTTTACACTCCTATAAATTATTAATACTGACGAAACTTCTTTTGTCGCTTCCTGTAGTTTGGTTCTTAATTTTTAGTTACTTACTTTTGCTGTTTTTAACAACTAGTTAAAGAATTTAGCTGTAAATCTAATACATTATATGAAAAGCTCAGACTAATCGTTTCGTTTCGTTTTGACGCTGTTCCTTACAATGTGGAACATTGCGCCCAGACAGCTATGGACCATTTTCCACGATACAGCGTGAAAGACAATGCCCTCCAATTCAAGTACCTAACAATTCACTTCACACTTGGGTACAATTTCGTTGCATTTTGTATATCATTGCTACCACGCAAACTATGTCTGTTCGCACGGAATGGGGCAATGTTGGCTGGCCAAAGGTGTTGGTATTGTTGATAAACCCAAAGAAAGAAACCTTCTGCGTCCTTGCAGTGCGTCTGCGTCCTTGCAGTGCTGGAAACACCGGTTCTCGTCAGATCCCCGAAGTTAAGCAGCATTGGGCTGGATTGATACTTGGGTGGGTGACCACCTGGGAATCTGGCTGTTGCAGACATAGGGCCTTAGGGCTTCGGGCAGATGACCAGGAGTGGTTAACGCTCGTTAAACCCTTTAAACCCTTTAAGAAAGAAACCGTGTTTCAGCTAAAAGGTTACAGTTTAAAACCAAATCGATATATTGTCTAGAACAGGGTTCAGTTGTTTCAAAGTTGGTGGTGCGCTAGTCGTTGCACGATTAAAGATGATACCAAGTGGGGAGGGGGCGGGGGAAATCAGATGGAATGATGGGTAACGGATTGTTCTACCATGTGTACGGTATGTCCATTGTCCACGCAATTTTGTTCGCGAAAAAATAGAACATTAGAAATGCATATTATGTTAAAGTTCTGCCGAAGCTTTGTCCTGTGTTTAATATGTGATGGCAACACACTAGCGTGTGTCTAGATTTAGCATGTGTCATCTCGATGGGTAGTTGATTATGTATTGCTGCAGGCAGACTGTAGTTAATAAACTTTACAGTTTATTTGTATTTTGTGTTTTCTGATTAAGTGCGTGGCTTTGGGCTCTTAAGCTCTTATTAAAACCCTTAATCATAATGAAAATATTTAGTAGGACGCCGGTTTCTCTTTGGTAACAAGTCTGTTCATTGTTAAAACTGTACTGTGTTCACGAAATAGACAGCCGCTTTTAACAATGGAAAACGACGAAAGAGGAGTACAGATGGTATAAATTCACTGCTGCAGCAATGGTCCAACAATGATAGAGTTGCACATGCAAGGTAATGGAACTTGTTTTCAGAACACATATGCTTTCTTAAAAAGGGTTTAAAGGGTTTAACGAGCGTTAACCACTCCTGGTCATCTGCCCGAAGCCCTAAGGCCCTAAGCTTTCTTTTATTTTAGAAAAAAATGTTTTGTCAAATGACCAATTTGGGTTCGTTCCAAGGCTGTTCACTAGTCTACAACTGTTATCCATGCTGGATAACTGCACCGGATCAGTTCATTGTGGTGTGCCAACTGATGTTATACTCATTGACTTGGCAAAAGCTTTTGAGTCAGTGGTACACAGTAAGCTCCTAACAAAATTAAATTTTTACGGCTTTCGGGGGAAATTACTTGAGTGGTTAACTGATTTCTTGTCCGACAGAACACAATGCGATATTGCTGATGGCACAAAGTCTAACGTAAATCAGGTGATTAGCAGTGTACCACAAGGAAGTGTATTAGGTTCTCTCCTCTTTGTTATTTTTCTTAACGATTTACATTCAAATTTGCAAAATACATCCCTGAGCAAATTTGCGGATGACGTAGAGATGTAGATCCAAATTATTGACAATGACTCTTATTTCGACTTAGTGACTGCAACTACAGAGCTCTTAACTTGGTTTGCCACGTGGCAATTACCCATAAGAAATTTAGCGTACTACATACACATAGCGTACTACATTTTAAATGGGATTATCGACTTTCACAAGTTTTTGTTTTACCACACACAGAAACTGTTAAAAATCTTGGCGTTTGGTTTACAACCGATCTTAAAGTGAAAACTCACTGTAACCATGTTGCAAAGATGGCTAGCCAGCACTCTGCATGGATTAAGTATGGTCCCCATTACTTGAAGGTCGATATAAACCTAACACTCAGCGTCGCTTCACCAAGTCACTTCGTGGTTTAAAGAGTTTTCCTACGCCAGGATGCTTTAATTAACGAAATTAGATTCGCTTGAATTACGCCGTCTAAAGGCTGATTTGCACTACGTATTCATTACTGCATGATCTGGTTGATGTAGACTTCTGCAGATATTTCGAGCTCCGTGCTAATAAACGTACGCGTGGTCATGCTCTAACACTGGTTTGTTGCTGGAGCGTTCCACGCTGACTGCCGGAAGCACTTTTTTGCTAACAGGGTTGTCAAGGTGTGGAATGATCTACCTGGCCAGTTGCTAATAGCTGCCTCATTACATTCTTTTAAGACGAAATTGCAGACTGTAGATTTGTCTAAGTACCTGTCTGATTTTATGTGGTGTATGTCGGTGTTTTAACTTTTGTTAGTGCCATACTGGCTCGTTTTATTGATATTGTTGCCATGTTTCATTTTTTTAAAACTTGACCCCAGAACACTGTTCGGTTAGTTTTAATTTTACATTTCTCTTGCTTCGTTAGTACGTCAGGATTTTATTTTTGGTTGCTTAACAACCTTGGGCTGACTTTAGTGACCCCAGGGTTCATTTCAGGCGTGTGTGTTCAACTACCTTATTATTACTGTTTATTATTATTAATGCGTGGCCTTTTGTTAAGCCTAACTTGCGGTCGAATTTTAGCTTCATCCGGGGTGACTTACCATTATAACGAACTGAAAGCGGTTTGATTCGTACACAGAATAAGTCGTTCAAATTCAAATACTGCCAATGCACGTGTACTTCTTCAATTTCCGAAGGTATTGTCGCTATTACCACGGTTGAATGACGCCAACGATACCACCATTTTGAAATAATAAGATTCTTATCCCATCATTTTCGAGAAGGGGCATTACCTACTTATTTACTCAGGACGATAAATTGAAAATAAAAGTACGATGGTTGCTATAGATTCGAACCAGCATTGGGGCTTTCTCAGATCTCTACATTAACCGATTTGCCGACTAAGATGTCTTAAGAAAAATTCCTTATAAGCTGGATGCATTTTTGCTGTATAAAAATTGCCGACTGGGTCCCTGTCTCCATTACTCGTTGGATGGGAGCCTTAATAGTGTTGAAAACTTATCGTCTGTAATGGGACCTTTATATTTTCCTGGTAGAGACTATTGTGCCCTATTCTAGACATTTTCTCAGCCCTATCATCTAGGATTATTAGATATTTGGGAGGATGCGTCATTCTCAGCTTTGGATGCATTAATGACATGAGAGCTATCACCTTCATGAAATCCTAGTGAGATTTTCTGATAGGCACCTATTAGTGCCGAGGCTATCGACTGCGACCAGTTTGCCACTGATTACTCCAAAAGAAAACAAATGAAACGAATGGTGACACACAGTCAATGTATACTCCAAACGAATATTTTGTCTAGGAAGAAGCTTGAGCTCGCATGCACCAGTTAAGTGTGATCTGAATGTGGGGGGCAGCTACGCTGACTTCCCTGAAGGATCGAGGCCAAACGTTGGCAGTTCGGCAGCTCTCTGGTGAGGATTTCACTATTAACACCCATCGTGGTGCTATATCGTCATAGCCTCCTGTCGTTGTTTTCAATTTCCTACTGCCATTGAGCTGCAAGCCCTCTAATGCGAGTTGCATAGTCGAGGAAGTAGGCCGCCTGTTAGAAGGTGCATCTTCCCAAAATCTTAATAATCCTGCCATGATCAAGTTTTCCCGGTTCCATTTCTCCTGTTTACCAATTGCCACCCTGCAATTTTATCTGCTTCTAAAATGTCACTTACAAGGTCCAAAACAGAGCCGTCGATTCATTAGTACGGGCTTTATTTGTGTTCGATTATGAAAGGCGTAAGGAAATTTTAACGTATTCGAATTTTCATTGATTTTTATTTAGAAGCAGTGACGAAGTGGACGATTGGACAGCTAAAATTGTTCCACCAAAGTATATGAAGATGTTCCCTCCAAGCATGCCAAATCTGACAGCAAATAAAACCTTTGAAAATCGTACAGCAAATGAAACCTTAAGTGAGTATTCCGCATGTGAAATGCATAATTGGTTCTGTAATGCTAATTTTATTGGTCTTTTTTGTGAAGCAAAAAATTTTTTAAATGTATGTTCGGATTAAAGAGTATCGAACGTTTATGCTACCTCCGGTTACCCTACTTTGTAAGTTGCTGTAGAATTAAGACTGCTTTTGGGAGGGGACACAAACACTGTCATTGAAGGAAGTTTAATTGTAGGTAAAATGTGTGTGATTACACCAACGTACATAAATTAATGAATAACCTACCTCCGGTATAAATCTATGCCTTAGATCAGGCCTAATTTTGAAATGGCGGTTCCTCGTCTTATATACGAAAATTATGCCGGCTGCTAGCACTTTTCTGCTATAACTCTAGTAAGACATAACGTCTAATTTAATAAAAATAAAAATAATTACATAATTATTCTGTACGTATTACTGAAGTTAAAGTAACACATGCACTTTCCTTAGTCACACACTATCTAAATATCCACTGAGTGCAACACGTATACAGCACTCGAGTGACATCTCTGCACCCAGATCTGTTCAGTTTTCAAGCAAATTTCTGCGGGCACAGCATCATCTTAAAAAACTAAGGAAAACAACAAGCCATTTCATTAGGTCAAAACAATATGTGCTGGCTGTATTAGTCGAACAAAATTATAAACCTATTTAGGCCTATAATTCCAGTCTTTAATTTTTTAACTAAGGATGGTCGTCTAATGATACTGAGATTCTACAGCGTTATTAATTACAATTGGTTACTTATTAACACAAAAAGTACTGATTACCACGCAGCCAAAGATGAATGTTCGTTCGTTAATCATGCAGATAAGAATGAGGTTTCTACTCCCAATGAATAAGTTTGAAGTTGAGAAATGGTTTTATTGGATTTAGTTGAAGGTTGCCACAGAGCTGAACCGATAGGCGATATAGCCATAGCGTCTCTCGGGACGAGATTTGTGTATGACGAACGAAGGATTAATATTTTGATTCCCCAGTAATTATAAGTTACTAGAGGAAGCCCGTGCTACGCACGGGGCCGGTCATGAATTAGGTTTAAGGATCCACTCCCCCCCCCACTCCCGGCCCCACTCCCACTCCCCACTCCCAACCCCCTCACTCCCACTCCCCACTCCCATTCCCAACTCCCCACTCCCACTCCCATTTTCGTACACACTGGCTAAGAAACGGTTTCACGGATTAAAATTTCTTCAATCCAATTTTTCCGCACACTGGCTGACAAACGGTGATTTTTGTTGGCCTCAGTCACTGAATCTGCGCATCCAGTGGCTGAAATCACAGAATGCACCGTTTAAAGAATGTGAGTGCTGAACCATCATCTTTGATTGTAAACGACTACTTTGCAAGATAGCAATGATCAGCCTCGTGCTCAGTAGTGATTGTTGTTGGCCACTTTGAAACAATTCAGCTCAGCTCTGAAAGCCTTCATCTGCGAATTAAATAAGCCATTGCATCGTGTCCAGCTGCCAGTTTCGAGATTAACAACGTAGCTTAGTTTGATTTAAAGCTATACGCATTTAGCTGAAACATGGATTCTTTCATTTTATCAGGAGCCTATAGAAACAACTAGGAGCGTGTCTCGGTAACTTCCACTACAGTGTTAGGTCAGGAGCGGCTACAGTGGTGTAAAATTTGTTACCAGAGGTCGCCACCTGCACGAGATGATGAGAGGTGTGCGTCACGTTATCAAGGTTAATTGAGAACGTCCGTCGGTTAAAAAAAAAGGGTTAAAGGGTTTAACGAGCATTAACCACTCCTGGTCATCTGCCCGAAGCCCTAAGGCCCTCCGTCGGTCCTTTGTTTTTAAACAATAAGTGTTTAACATGGAAACAATACCAAAGTAACAATAAAAAAACTAAACAAACGCATGATCAGTTGTTCGTAAGTTGCTCTAACCAACAATAAAATAAAGCGTTGCTTTCGTAGCACACGTTTGCTTCGTGTGCTATGTTTCAGTTTCGATTTTAGACAACTTGGCGCAGGCGCAGTATCGTTGCTCCTTCTGGCGTTAGAATTTCGTACTAAATTAATCGCTTCTAACATAGACCAGCCACACACGCTCCTAGTTGTTTTCCATAGGCTCCTGATTTTACCCATCAACAATCAACGGTTTGGACGATAGTTTTTAATCGCCAGGAATTGTTAGGCGCCGTAGCAAAGAAATTACACGTGCACAAAAATAATGAGAAGCGATTAAAGTGATTGTTGTCCTTCCGGTTTTCCTTTAACTTTCCTTTTCCTTTTATCAGCTCAGCCGGGATCCAGATTTATTATGTAGATGTCACTCTCCTTTTGCTGGTTTGGAGGGTACGGAAAGCATGAGTTCAAAGTTAACAATTAATCTCAATACTATTTTCATAGGCAGAGTTCTTTCATTTTGTTGTCGTTGTTGCTGTTGTTGTTTAATTATGGGAGCTTAGCTAGACAATGTAGTTAACAGCCACACCAAATAAAAGTGTGCAACATCATTTTGCTTCAGTAGAGTAACAACGAACGACGTATTTTTCTTACGACAATGAACATGCAGCATGACCCAAACGCAGAATTGTGTTTGTCCCATTACTAAATAATAGGAGTTCGGTGGACTGCTTAACGAATACAAAGAAAGCGTAAACCTATTGATATAAACCTACTAATGAAAAAATAGGTTTATATCAATTTTTTCCTTAATTTTTCCTTTTACCTGATCACGGGTTTTTGGTATTTCGTATCGTAATTGCTAGGAAAAACAATAGTACTAGGGGAAAGTACGACATTCAAGAGATACAGACTGACATTCAAGACCGATATGGATGATGTCACAATTGGATGATGTCACATCTTGGATGATGTCACTTCCGGTCACTTGAACCAAGATGGTTGTGGCCATATGGATGTCTCAATCTTGGATGATTGCATTTCTTGTCACACGATTCTCTAACTTTTGGAGTATTCGACGACGGAACTTAAAAACTGTAAATTTTCGTCGTAAACCATCGTAAACCATAAATTTCTGAGCGAAATGGTCTGCCCCCACCCTTTAAGCTCTTATCCAAATTAAATCAATACAGTCGTTTGTTGGTGGAAATTACGTGAATTTTGGTAGAGAATACAAGGACAGTTGTTGGTAGAAAACACATGGCTTGGCAATGTGCCATTTGCCAAACAATTTTAAGGCCACGGCATGTAAACTTTAATAAACTTCATGTAAATTCTACGAAATGCAGGTAAAAGACTAACATGAACCATAGCTTGTCATCCCTGTAAGCATAAAACTAGTTACTCCCTGTAAAAAAATAAAACTAGTTACCACATCCACCCAGCTATAATATACAAAGGCTCATACATACCGTTCTGTTTTTTGGCCGCCATTTTTGGACGCCATCTTGAATTCCCGAAAGCTGCACCACTTCGTGAGTCTACATACACCCTAGTGAGGATCTCTAGTGGTGTACCTGATACCCTGCATTTTATGGAATTTTTCTAGCTTTCGGGTTAGACCATGAGTACTGGCTGTGGCTGGTAGACTATCGAGGGTTCGTTGCATTCCGGAACGAAGATAGTGGTGTTGAAACTCAACACGAGACAGAATGTGCATATAGAGCATGCGCAGACATGTGTCCTTTGCTTATTTCAGCATACACGAACGAGAGAGTCACCGTCGGTGCTTCAACCACGATGGGCACTCTTCAATGTTGAGGTGATGCCAGCGCGATATTGGGCAACTCGTCTTGCTTGAGTAACTGTCCTACCTCGAAGAATTCAAATTAATTGCTATCAGTATCCTCCATTTTCAGTTTGTTATTTTTCCTCACGTTATTTTTTCACACATTCATGTTTCTCGCGTTCTTCTGAAATGGGTAGATTCATAGCTTTCAAGGGTTGGCTAGGAGCTCGAAAAACTGACGTAAAACTTCTTTGACAGTCTCTTTACGAACTTTTTGCTTTATAAATTTTTTGCCATTTTCTTACGGATATTAACTTCTTTTCGTTTATCATCCATGATGTGTACACCCTCTTTTTTCATTACACAATTAAAACTTGTATTTGTAACGTCCTTTCGTTAATGCGTAGTAAGCAATTTTCATGTATTTCATTTAACCGTTGAACTACTAGCTCTTTCTCCAAGCTAATCCCACCGAGTAAAAGTTCAACGGTTAAATGAAATATATGAAAATTGCTTACTGCGCAATTTTCAATTATTTCATTTAACGTTTGAAGTATTTATTAGTCGGTGGGACCAGCTTGTCAAAAGAGCTTGGCGTTTGATATCACGACTTCACACGGCCGAAAAGCTTGGCGGGAATCCTTAACAAGTTTTGTTTTGGGGTGTTGACTTTACAGGAAGGGTCTTCAGAAACTTTACTGCAAAATCTGACTAATTTCACTACTAGATTTATAATTTTCCCACATTTCTTCCCTCCTGCGATAAGGAAATTGGAGGAGGGGGGGGGGAGGAGGTCGACGATATTTTCTTCGGGTCGGGGTTGCAAATGTTGGAATAGTGTGACTGAAGGGCGGTATTTCAAAAAAGGCGAAATTTGAGTGATATAATTTGTGTTCAACCCCGTATCTTCCCGTTTCCTACCCTCCATCGCGGCTGGAATGAAGCTTCCCTGTACGACAGTACCGGGCCGTTAGTTCCGTTTTTAATTGTTTTCTTGGAACGTCGTAACAGAAATTCTTGAATTATTACAAATAAATAAAAGAAAAATAAATTAAGTGCTTGGATTACTGTATACAGTAAATCATTATCTTAATACGTTTTTAAATCTACGTCTTAATTTATGTATTGTAAATTACATTTAGTATTCTCTGTTTAATTTGCTTCAACTATCAGATTGGTAAAACTATCTCGCAACTAAAGCAAAGTGAAAAGAAACGAAAGGAAAATGAAAAGAAACGAAAGCAAAATGCAAAGAAACTAAAGCAATTTGAAACATAACGAAACCAAAATGAAAGAAAATGAAAGCAAAGTAACAAATTACGAAACCAATTTAAAAAAACCTGTAAGTAGAACGAAGAACCCTGTAAATTGTTGATAGAACTAAACACTGATAAACTTAGAATCGTATTGGACTTCGAATAGTCAAGAGCTTTAGGTATAGGACTTAGAATAGTCAAGCTAAGATACATTGGACTTAGAATAGCCAGAGTAGATATTGGACTTTGATTAGTAAGTATAATTAATGAATTACTAGAGTATAGGCCTAACACTGGCAAGGACGCATTAGCATCACCAGTAGTGTTGAGCCCAAACCTCTTAAATTA
The DNA here is from genome assembly GCA_023313725.1 of Lithobius niger. Taxonomy (NCBI): domain Eukaryota; kingdom Metazoa; phylum Arthropoda; class Chilopoda; order Lithobiomorpha; family Lithobiidae; genus Lithobius; species Lithobius niger. Next base: position 28,723 of record JAHWFP010095227.1, on the reverse strand, counting down.
GTTAAGAGTGCTTAGAGGTTGAGGAGGGAGTCATAATAAACCTCACTAACAACTAACCGATTGCACGTTCGTTTAGCCGCTAAAACTTGTGTGGTCTCCCTTACTTGCATGCCGATTGTGATTATTGTAAAGCTGCCATTGTTAGATACATGTTAACCGGTCGGCGTTGAGCACATAGGCTGACTCAACACATAGATAAGTCATCGCTAAACGAGGTGTACCTGCGTTTCCGATAGATTTACAATCCTTTACAACCTTTACGAATTGAATGTTTATCTTTGGTTTTGTGATTCAGGGTTATTTTATTATTTTCTCCTTGCTCTGCGAGTAAGAGTTTTGTTAAGTTTAAGTATTCTAACGTTGCTATCTGTTGAAGTCTTCTTCCCCCGCTGGTCCGAGTGAATTTGGATAAAGGATCCCGGTGGCAGCCTTGTCTGTCATTTTTGGGTTACAGGCAGATGTATTTTTCGGTTGTGGCTTTGCTTTCCCCTCACTCGCTGAAGATTCCACCGCATTGAGCGCCCTGCGCTATACCTCTTGTGGGTAAGTGCGCCTAACTGTTATGTCCCTATCTACTATCTAGCGAACCGTCAGCCAAAAGAACGGGCTTGACAAAATCAGCAAAGAAAGATGACTCTGATGTGCTTGACTCTAGTCTGGCACTGTGAAAAGGCATGAGAGGCGTAGTGTAAGTTGGTGGGATGCACCAATGTCGAAAGTGAAATACCACTACTTTCATAGTTTCCTTACTTATTCGGTAAGGCACCGTGTGAACGTTTCCAGGCGCTCATGCATGTAGCCTTAAGCCCAGGGACTCGGATTACTCCGTGGAGACCCACTCCGAAGACACTGTCAGGTGGGAGTTAGACTGAGGTAGTACATCTGTCAAATGATAACAGAGAGGTTTTAAGGTGAGCTCAGCGAGGATGGAAACCTCGCATGGAGTAAAAGAGCAAGATTTGGCTTGATCTCAATTTTCAAACCATGAAACCATGGCCTAGCTGTCTTTTTAACTTTAGGAGTTTTAAGCTAGAGGTGTCAGAAAAGTTACCAGAGGGATAACTGGATTGTGGTGGGTAAAGCATTCGTAGCTATGTCGCTTTTTGATCTATCTATGCCGGGTCTTCTTATTAGTGCGAAGCAGAATTTGCAAAGATTTGGATTGGTCACCTGTTAATAGGGAAATTGAGCTAGATTTAGACAATCGTGAGACACGTTAGTTTTACCCTACTAATGACTCGTTGTCGGAATAGTAATCCAGCTCAGTACGAGAGGAACTGCTGGTTCGAACACTTTGTACGTGTGCTTGGCCTTGACAGAATGCCTCTAATTCAGAATCCCTTTAGAGACACTGCTACGATACTATTCGTGCCTCAAGCAGATAGAGGTACCACTCCTTGATGGGGAAATATAGAGGGCTGAACTTCTGTCCCACCACCGGCTGCAGTCTCTCAAGCAGTCAATTTTTTCTGGGCGTGGCAGTCACCTGTCACCAAGTCATGCCGTGATCACAGGCCTGTGCGCACAAGGCGGAGGCACCAAATCGTCTGCAGACGACTTAGGTACTGGTTGTGGTGTCGTACTTAGTAGAGCATATACCAAAACTGTGATCTATCGAGACTCAGCCCTTGACTGGGAGATAGGTCAGTATCATACTGACTGTTTTCCCAATGACAACCAGAACCTGGACTATGAGGGCTGGCTTTTTTTTCAGTTCCAAACGGTGACAGTTAACATACGTGCCACTTTGCTAGAGACTAAGTCCCACGTACTTCCGTCGACCCTGACGGGGGTTAGTCCAAACTAACTAGCCTAAATCTAGAAAGCTGGTCTGGCTTTTTCTGTGAACGTGATCGCAAAAGGCATCAATGGTGATCATCGGAACAGCAATGGGCTGTAAAGGTTGAGGGCATCGATGACACCAGATCTTGGAGACTGCAGGTGAGGGATCAACAACGCCACGCACCTGCAGGTGATCGTTAACAGAACGACTTTTCATAACGTCGTTTGCCAATGAGGCGAGCTTGACATTCGACATCAGAGATAAAAGGGTAAGACGGAGAAGCCTATGACTTCCTGCCCGATATGCTGCTTCCAATCCTAAACACCAAAAATGGCAAAAACAAATGTGAGAAAGCAGTGGCTTGAAGGTAGTGGGATTAAGAATGGCATTTCCGTGGGAACGGAATTTCATACGCGAGAATTTTGCGAATTACTGTTGCCGTACTGCTCTATCTCTTGAAAATCTACAATGTTGGAAAAAAGTGATAAGAAGTGAATTAGCCTATACCGTCACACACAGCATTTATGACTTAAATATTACATTATGTGACTAAGGCTGAGGAAACAATAAAAGAAATAAATAAAGAAAGAAATCACAAGGTAAAGGGTAAATGAAGCAAGCAGTCTGCATTAAAGACTGGCCTTGTGAGGAAAAACAATACACTAGTCTGAGTTCAATAAAAGAAATAGTTTTAGTGGATATTGATCTGATTTTTAAAAAATGTTGGTAAAAATTCAAACTGCTCATTTAGTTTTTCAGCTTTCCTCATTAGTGGTTTTTTTTTCGCATTCAGTTCCGAAGTAATTTCCTTAAAAACCGAGCGACGGTTCTTTTGCATGCAAATACCTGGACATTTGTTAAAACAATGGTACCTTCACATAAATCAATTTGCTGTTTCATGTGATTTTTGTAGACTTGCATCAACACCAACAAAGCTTAAGCTGTAAACATGAACAGACTGCATTACAGTAAACAAATTTCTGTTTCCTTCATTTCAGTACCAACATACCTTACTTTAGCATTCACTCCGAAATCTGTAATGAGTATAGAACCAAGAACGATGGTGAGTGGCATCAAAAGCCTTGTAAAATTTACTTGTATCTTTTACTTGTGTGATTAGCGTTTTTTTTTGTACGTTGGTTTAAGGCCTTTATGAACGTTTACGTGATTTTCGTTAATTTTTCAGCTAAGAATCATATTTGTCTATCTGTAAAGGTAGAAATTAGGAAATTAACCTGATGAAATAGGTGTTGCAGATTAAATTAGAAAAACAGTTTAGAAACGAATCTTTGGTTTTTCGCAAGACATTAAGAAAATAAACAGCACTTATACGTTTCTATTTGACAGTGCCCCATCCGTCAGTCTGTTTTTTTTTCCAGAAAATTAACGGGTTAATTATAAACGGAGTTCCAAAATTATGTCCAACCCTTACTACATCCCCAGGTGGTACCAGACATACACAAAACAAGTTTATGGTATTAATGTCAAAGCATTGACGAATACGAATGCTGTCAAGTAAAGGACTGTAAGAACCATGCCACTTTAACAAAATGACTTGGCAAATTGCCCTTTTTTTGATACGCTGTTTGCATTTCTAAGCCACTGGATCGTGGTGCACTACGGCCAAGGTACAATGTAGTATTGATAACTTAATCTAACTTCGAGAACAGCATTGATTTTGAATGCATAACTAGAGCGTCATCGGGTTACACTGTCGAAAAAATAGAGCGAAGCAAAGAAACCAACCAACAAACTATCCAACCAATAAACCAACAACAAAACAAATCAACAAACCACCATACAAACAAACCAACCAACCAATAAGCAAACAAACCAACAGGCAAACAAACACACAAACAAATCAACAAACCAACCAAAAAACAAACAGACAAACTAATAAACAAACAAACATACAACAAATCGACAAAACAAATCAACAAACAGACCTACAAACAAACCAACAAGCCAACAAACAAGCCAACAAACAAACAAACAAACTGACAAACCAACAAACAAACAAACAAATAATGAAAACTAACAAGCAAACGAACGAATGATACACTGGCCACTGGGCACAGGCAGCTGTTTGCGAGTGCATTGGAGACTGCGTTGTGGCTCCTCCTTTCATTTGCTCTTCGCATCTTATTTCTTTGTCCATTTGCTTTCATAGCGCAGGATGGCGTTGTTTCTCTACAACAAGCCCGATTTAAAACATTTTTTTTACAAACTATCTCTGGGTGTACCGCTATCAACGTGCAAAATCAGATTTTAATTTACGAGTCTTTATTGCGTGATGCATCAATTAAAACCAACAAATCAAGAAACCACCACATCCATTGTCGACATAGTAGAGCAGGCTCCGCTTTCTTTGCTGTTTGGCTGGGTTTCCTGCTTCCCTCTTCCAAACATTTATTATCAAATTGAGATAATACTCTAAATGCTGTGAAATGAAGTTGTAATCCACCTAAAACCAAAACTGGAATAAAGAAGCCGCCATGTTTCCAAAAGGGTTTTGCCTTTGAAAGGAGTTATATCATTCTATCAAGGATAATATAATGGGCAAGTTTGCCTGATGGTTAGCATGACCGTCTCATGTGTCCGAAGTCCCGAGTTCGAGTCCGGTCTCAGCAACCCATGGTATTTTTTCGGGAAAAGAAGGGTTATGTGATGACTCGTGCTCATGTCGATTGTGACATGTAAAAAATTCTAGAAATTCCTGATGGGATTTACCTAGCAAAATTGTCACTCTATCCTTCTGGCGCAATGCATAATGCTAGGTGCGCATCAAACAATAACAGCTACTTAGCTAGACACATAATTATTAAAATCATATTGGTTTGTAATAATATTGCATATCCTTAAATCATTTTGAAACACAAACCACCTCTGTATTTTGCCTTGTACGATAAGACAATAAGAACTTTAAAACAATAAGAGACAGCTGCTTGAGGTTAAGACCATTGGAAAGCTGGTGGAAAAATGATACATTTTTGACTAAAAACCATATTTTAAATTTCTTTCATGTTTATTTTTTCAAACTCAATACCGCACAAAAGCTACCTTGTATGATAGTTATTAACACTGTATTTGTTTTATTTTGATCTGACAATTTCTTCTGCCTCCACAACGCCTTTGAAAATCACGAAAATGTGAAATATTTTACAAAACATTTTTTTTTTTACGTTTTATTCATTTTTATTTTTTAATTGCACAAGCTGTTCACTGTGAACATCTTGTGCACTTAAAAATTAAAAATTAATAATGGGTAAAAAAAAATGTTTTGTTAAAAATTTTACATTTTCGTAATTTTCAAAGGCGTTGGGAAGGCAGAAGATATCAGAAATAACAAAAATTGTAGTGTTTATTTTTATCGTATAAGGCACCTTTTGCGCGGTATTGAATTAAAAAACAAAAAAAAAATTGTTTTACTCCACCCTACTATCCAAGTACAAAGTCTGATGTTAAATGATACAATGGTTATTTCATAATGCGGATACAAAGGTAGCGCTGGAGTGGATTCATAAACAGAGCTCCGCTCCAAGCAAACTAATCTTAAACCTTTAAAGAAAAAATCGCAGAAATTAAAATTATTTGCCTCAAATATTCCATTCAACTCAAATCTGTCAAGCATAACAAAATAAATCCTCTTAGAGTTGAGTTTAGTAGTGAAGAAAAGTAATTTTTTCGCTGTTGCTCTAAAGTTTGATTTTCTTTAAATTTAGGATTTTGCAGTTCACTTTCAATTGAATATCTGGTGGACAGATACAAGACTTGTCACTCCTTTGTTTATGAAAGGAAATTACCTTGAAACTGTTGATATTCCCGATGAAAGTGCTGCCAAGATGTGGATACCAGCAATTAGGCTGAAGAACTGCAAAGGTTGCAGTCCAACATTTCTCGATTATAAAACGCAACGATTTCAACTAGCGCCATCGTCTGAACAGATTGTTATTGAAATCACGTAAGTAGATAACCATGGCATTAATAATCTTTTAATCATGCTGCTGTTCAAGATTTTTAGATAGTTAGACTTTGGCTGCTATTACCTGTAATTTTACGGTTGAAGCAGAGAAGTATTGGGTTAAAGAAACTAATAAAAACTTGTGATGATTTACGAACAATCTCGGGTACTCATCGTTTTAAGCATTAGCGGCATTACGTAACTTTACAGTTTGTAGAAAAAGTTTGGTCACCAACGCAGAGAGGCTAATGTGAGATATATTAGTCGTTCTTCAGTTGAAGAATTCCAACAGCAAGAGCAAGTTAGTAGTAGGAAAAGGCCTTTTGGCAGACTCGGACACACACACAAGACGGGAACTCGGGAACTGTCGGTCCTAGAGCGAAATGGTTCGAAATCTGGGCCCCATGCGCATGAAACCCCGTCTACACTCGGCTTAGCTGTCAGTTGGCCCTACCAAAATTCGGGTTTTTGGGAGTTTGCCCGGCCCCCGTAATTAGACTCAACTAACCATAACTTGGGAACCGTTGGTCCTAGAGGCGAAACCGAGCAGAATCTGGTCTCCCCAGGGCTTGCGCTGTTGGATGGCCCACTCGAAAATTGAACACCGTCATTTATGGAAGTCGGCCACCCCCAGGTTTCTACTTAACCGACCGTAACTCGGGAACCGTTGGCCACCCTTTCGATAACCTCACCGGGGGTCCTACCAAACTAATGGCCCACCCAAAATTGGGTACCATCATTTTTGGAGTTGGTCCACCCTGGTAACTTCTAAACTGCTAGTCCTAGAGCAAAACCGCTCGGGATTTGGCTCTCCCCGGCTGTGCTCTACGCAGAGAGTTGGCTCACCCCCATGTTTCAACTCGACTGGCCGTAACTCGGAAACTTTTGGTCCTAGAGCGAACGTTTTGGGATTTGGCATCACCTGGCTGTACTGTACGCATGGCCCACACGATTTACCGGGTAGCTGCACCAAGTTCGTCTGGTAATCAACTGCCCGTAACTCGGGAACTGTTAGTCCTAAACCGAAACGGTTCGAGATTTGGCTACCCACCCACGAAAGAAATTGGTTGGAGGGTACAATCTCCATTAACGAACTGTACATGGCTTTCTTGCCCTACGGGCGGTAAAAATGGCAGGGTTTAAAAAGCCGAACGTTTCCTTTGTTACAGTTCATAGTGCGGGTTTAGGACCAACATTAGCCAAGAGGTTGATTTATGAACATTACTAATGCCGATTTTACGTGCACACTCATTCATACATACATGCACATGTATACATACTGGATGGGGATTTAGGATGTAAAGGAGGAGTGGAATAGGATTGGGTAGGGGTACAGCCGGCTTTCCACCATGATTCAGGCTAGGCATCATTATCCGACAGGGCCCACGAAGTCCCCAATAGCATAGTTGACTGAACCGTGCAGAGAAATGGTGAGAGTGTTTAGGATTTTTCTTTCTTCGCTGCTGCACGCTTCGCTTTCATTCTTTCAGCATTTCTTTTTCTACTCTCCCGTTTTTCTTGCTACGTCATTCGTATCCGTTTTGATTTCTTTCTTTCAGCATTCGACTTTCTCAACTCCAACTTTTCGGCTTCCGTCATAGTTGCCTGTCTCTGCCCGTCCTCTTTGACTCTACACTTTTTCTCCACTGGGGTTAGAGCCTCGTACTGCTCCCGTTCGGTCTGTCTCTTTTTCGCCTTTCTTTGCTCCTCCCACCCTACTGGACCGTTCCACCTTCTCTGACGGTTCTTCACCAACTCGTATCTGCGGGATGCTTTCGCATCCTCCTTCGCCTTCTTAACTGCATTGACTTCGGCGTGGGCTCGGACTACCGCAGCGACGCTCGCCTCCTCCTCCACCTTCTCATCACTCACTACGTCCATGTCATAGTTGAACGTCCACGTACTCCTGCTAATTCCGGACTCGACGTGGCTGATGGCTAAGGTGTTTTCTCCGTCTTCCTGGATGAAGCTCTTATCATCATACGGTGAGATGAGGAAGTCCCTTTCACCGTGGACAACTCGTTTCCACTGCTGGCTATTTTACCCCAGGATCCTTTCGGCACCGAAGTTGCGCACAATGCCACCCTGTAGTACTCGAAGGCCAAGTGTATCCTCACGAACTGTTTCTTGAGTCTTTTCGCCTTCTTCGTTTAGGGGGACGGGGTCTCGATGGCGTACATTTTGGCGCGCAGCCCGACAAATTCCTGAATTGGGACGCCACCCATCTCGTCCTTCATCTTCCCCAGAACTTGCTTGTTCGTGTCGGAGAAGAGATGGTGGTCCCGGGAATAGTCGCTCATGTCAAAACGCCTCACGTCATGATGCATGTCATCGTACACGTCATCCATCCGTACACAGTAGCAGAGGCTGTCTGTGTCCGTAAATAGTAGTTCGGCCCAATCCCCGTACTAGTCATAATGGAACTCGTACACGGTGAGTTTATTGGCAGTTTATAGGTACTGAATAAATGCTGTCGAGTTTCAAGAGAATGAGAACACCGATTCAGACGAGCACCACATCAACAATACAGCTGAAACATAGTCGTGCGTATTGTTAAGTGATTCCCTCCATCCAGTAATATAGTTATTGGATTTTTTTCATTTCAAGATGTATGCCTTTTTTTTAGTTTCGACCATGCGTCAGTTCACGGAATTAAACTTCTGATCAGAAATACGTAAACGCCAACTAGTGAAATTTACAATTATTCCTTCCCCTCATCCCAAGACAAATTTTTGGGCAAGCGAGGTATTTTTCCTTTAGTCTAACTTTGAAATTCGACAGCATTCTTTCTACCTTCAGTTAACTACCTTCGTTCACTACCTTTGTACAATAATTCTGTGCTTGCACTCGCCAGATAGTGGAGGCGGAGGGAAGGAAGGGTGAATTTGAGTTATTAATTCATGCAATAACTAAAGAATAAAATTGTTTTGGCCAAATCTTTACTGGAATTAACGTATTAGTTTGACCTAAGGAATTCGTCACCAAAGTTTTGACACGACCTTTTGTTACACCCTGTATTTTCGTGCACAGTAGAAGGGAGAATAAGAATAGTTGGCCCCAGCCGGCTAAATTCCGTTTCTATTGCTAATAACGATAGTATAGATTACGTGTACCATACTACCTCCCCCTCTTGATTCACCACCTTGGTAGATTGAGCGGAAAATAAGATGGCCACTTTCGCCTTTTCGTTCTTATATAGGAGGGAAGCGAGCATGCACACTTAGGGCATGCGAGCCGGCTGGATTTGAACAATTTTAACTCTATTAAAAAAAAAAACATTCGAGAACAAGAATCTTAAATTTACAGGTATCTATATCATATCAAAAACCAAAACTGGTAAAGGGACCGCAATTTCCGACTAGTTCGGCCCTTCAAAGGAGTGCTATCATTACACAAAAACATTCGCCAAGTTAATCGCACCGAAAGTTAAATGAAGACTATAACGTTGTTACTTTTGGTTGCATTGTTCAGGTTTTCATTAAACGTCCAAAGTATTATTGGCTTTCCGTCACGTATAATCAGAGTATTATTCAGTGCGATTAACTTGGCGAATGTTTTGGTGTGTTGATATCACTCCTTTGAAGGGCCGAACCATTCGAAACGTAGCGGTCCCTTGTACCAGTTTTGGTTTTAGATATGATATCACTTATTTTATTTTTTTATTTTAATCGACTATTAGACTCAATTCAACTAGTTTGCAGATGTGTAAAATGTGCCACGTCGGCAATAGGTTGAGGGGCTATTTTTCCAATATGTCTCATATCCCTCCTTTGAGAGGCCGAGCTATCCTCAACTTCGTGGCCACTTTACCAGTTTTAACTTTTACGGTTCATTTAATGTGATTTAAAACTTTTTGGTTTTATTTTGACATTTTATTTATTTTTCGTGAATTGGACGTGGATAACATTTCTTTGGTAACGTTCTTTAGATTTATCGCGACACACTAATGTACCGAGATTAATCTAAATTACGTTGCCAATGAAATGTTACCACGTCCAATTCACAAAAAATGTTATACAACGTGCATACTAACGTGCGTATCAAGACAGCCACACTAGTGTGAGTGTTGATACGTACGTCAGTATGCACGTTCTCATTGTACGAACTTTTGTCGACCAATGAGAGCCAATATCGACAATACGTTCGTATACTATTGCTCCCTCCCACGCCATTCCCGTTATACCCAAATGTTGCAAATCAGAAAAAGTATGCAGCTCGTATCGTACAGCAGCCATTCGTACAATTTCAAAAGTGAAAGCGGAATTTAACATGGGAATGAGCGGAAGTAGTAACACATTTGCAACATTGTTGAGTATCAGATTTTGCATTGAAAGCCACTTCTCTGGCATTCCTACACGAGTAATTTTTGTCAGGTGGTCCATTGCTCTCGATTTTAATACAATTTAAGCATTTGAACCACATTATGATTTTTTCCCAAGTAGGCTACCTGAAATGAGTCAAACTATGCTTCAGGATATTAGACACTTACGCTATGGCGTCGCGCTGCAATGGTTTACGTGCTCGACAATTGAAAGCGATGTTTGTTGCCTAACTTGGCACGACACACTAGCATGTTTCTAGATTTTCGTTATTAGCCTTTGAAATGGAATATAGCTGGCCTGGGCCGGCAATTCTCACTTTTTTTTTTTAGCTCTTGGCTTACAATATACATCAATGACTTTGCTCAACTCAGTCAGTTATCGACGCTATCCGTTTTGCTTTGGCTCTCACTTTTTGGCCACAGCCAATTCTTGACTCTCTAGCTTTCCCCTAACCTTTCTTCTCTAAAACTTCATGTAATACTCCCCGTTTCCTACAGTCCTCTCCCTCCATTCTTCCCTCCCCATTTTCTCCCATCCTCTCCTTTTCTTCCTAATATCCTCCCATCCCTCTACTTCCCTCCGTCCCCTTTGCTACACGTAGTTGAATTTGGATGGGTAGTTGAAATAAACACTGCCCCTCCCCATTTTACAAAATTTTACAAATGGTGATTAGGTCTCCATGCCAAGCAACCAAACAAAAATTACATTTTAGATTCAGTTAAAGCGTATTCATATGCTTAATGGTACGGATGCATTGATCTCCCCCTCCCAATCTCTTTAGTTATTATAGCATTAGAATGCAAAGAGAAAGGCTAACAGACCCACTCATAATGCACGGGCATTCCGCATCCGCCAACCCCCGCAATCCCAGTCTATCGCTTTGGCTTGTGCAGTCCATACCGTGAGAAAAATAAACACTGTCCTTCATCCATGACGTCATTTAAGACTCGCCGCTGACATGACAGCGCAGAGCAAATTGTCAGTCGAGGCAACATTCTGCCAGTTTCCACTTTTTGCTGGCAAAAGAATTATCACGCATTCTGTTTTCATTGTTTCATTGTTTATGTGTTGCGGTCCTTGTCTTTTGTGGTGGTTTGTGGTTTGTAGCAGTCATGTTATTGGAGATGGTTAGATTGTTGTGAACTCCATAACTTCTGTAATAGGGCGTACGGCTAAGGGCCCAAGGCTCTTTTAAACATATCCATTCATTCATTATCCTTGTCCTAGTTTTGCTGTGAAACTTTGCTTTACAATGAAAGAAGACGAACAAAGCAAAACTCTAATTTTTCCTATGGTTTAAAAAAATGCTTTAATAATGTATCATAACGTCTATTACTGTATTGTGAACCTGTGTAATCCTTAAAATGTTGTCGGATTCAGGATTTGAAATGAGTTTAGCAAAGCAGAAACATTTTCAGGTCGATTACTAAATGTATTTCAGTCAGATTAAGAGATTGCAGGCGCAAAAATAGGGAACACTAACGAAAAATAGCAATTTTTATGTTTATAGGGACACCGTTACATTTGCGTGTACTCTTGATCTCAGAATGTATCCTTTCGATATTCAACACTGCAGAGTGACTTTAGAATTGCGTAAGTAAATTTTTACTAATTTTAGAAGTGAAACACGTCCTTCACTAGAATGAATGTGACCAAAGATGTGTTTAGTCTTTGTTTTGTTGTTTTACATTGTGCGTTATTATATGCTCCCTTCTCCCTCATCCATATAATGAGCCCTCGTCCATTGTATAAAGGTCAATTACGCTCATTGGCTCGGGACATCGGATGCATAAACGTTCCTCAATAATGTTAACACATTTAATAAATCAGTTGTTACTGTAAATTAGTCTGTGCTTTGCTTTTGGTCAATAATTAACGAACGTTACAGGAGCATGAAGGTCTGAATTGGTTTGCTGACGTTGTTTAAATCTATATAACTAAGATCATAATATTTGTTTGTTTGTTTGTGTATGTGTATGTATGTGTGTTTGTCCGCAACGATATGGACGTCCACAGTGGGAATCTTGATAATCCTTATTCATCTTTATAATCTCGATAATCCTTATATTGTTTGTTTGTATGTCTATCAAACGGAATTGTCTGTGGTATAAGTCATGATTTGAACTGTGTTTTCAACAAACAGGCACAGTACTGATGACGTCATGTTTTTTTCCAGTCACACTAGTTTCTTGCAAACGGGACCTAGGCGTCTGTGTCTCTTAACCCTGGCTCTAACTAAATCTAATGAAAGCTTGGGCGACTGCTAAAGGGAATCATAGTATTTTCATGTAAATGGGAAATCACTACAATGCTTTATTAAATCGGCCATGTAAAGGGGGGGGGGGGTTGTCCTAGTAGGCTCAAATGTCAAAACGGTAAGCCAGCGTTTACCTAAAAAGGGAATTATCGGACGGATATCCCCAAGAATTGTATAATAACTCTGTGTTTATTACTTATCAATAAAAAAAAAGTGCTAAAAGTAATAAATAAACTTTGAGAAAAAATTTACAAAAAAATTTAAGATCGACTCAAAGCTACTGAGACTAGTTTTTTGTGATTAATACAAAATGTATTGCATAAGAATGAGGATAATGCATAAGCATGGACACACATGAACGATTTTAAAATAAGGTTCATTCTTGGTCTTACCGGTTTGTTCTGTGTACTGTTTACTCAGATTCTTTCACTTAACAAAGTTCTAAAACGATTCCGAAAAAAAATATCTAAGAAAAACAAGTTTAATCGAAAGCAATTTTGTGTCACTTTTCCGATTGTTGTCGCTTTGGCGTTTGTTACTGACTGTCACTAAAAATTAATATTGCCCTTCACATTGCCTACCAATTCATTTGTGTGCTTATTAGAGTTCGTTTGCGCACGAGAATTTCAGAAAATTAGACAGGAGGAGGAGGCAGCGGAGCGGCTAACAATGTCAAAATGTTACAATGCTGCAACATGTAACAATAGGGTAACAGTAGGCGATGCGCACAATATCGGATTATAGATCACTCGAACAAGATGCAACAATGGTTGGGTGCCGGGAAACTAACATTGTCGTTGTTTGAGTTAGCTAGATCGTTCAGACAATCTGGCTGTTGCAGACATAGGGTCTTAGGGCTTCGGGCAGATGACCAGGAGTGGTTAACGCTCGTTAAACCCTTTAACCCTTTTTTTTTAGCTAGCTCGTTGTGGAGAACCAAAATTAAATGGTCTTGATTTTTCCTTAAATCTTCAAGTTTTAAACCCTAGGGTATGAAGTCTTTAATTTTGTTCAAAATTGGGCGGCCGACATGACTGAGTGACTTATTTACTTTTTGAATGCGGGCTTCGGGAAGCAAGTTGAATTGTTTCCGCGATTGTTGCCACAATACTGAAACAATCCATAATCAACTACTCATCGAGATGACGCATGCTAAATCCAGAAATACGTTAATGTGTTGCCATCAAATAATAATCATTGGATAAACCTTCGGCGGGTCCTAAACATAAGTATTCATTTCTAATGTTCCGTTTTTTTCAAAAACAAATATCGGTGGACAGTGGACACATACAAAACGGAAGCAAAAAAAGCCAACATATTAACTGAGCAAAAAACGGCTTCGCGGTATAGAAAAAAAAACATTAGAGCTCGTATCCCCATACTCACAGCCCTGAAGGTACAGGAATAAAAACGGATTAGAGTTCACTCCAATTGTACTCCAATTCGTAAAACGTAAACCCACAAACACACACAAAATAGACGCCATAAACAGCAAAATGCTACAAAATTGAAAGATAACAATGCGTACACAAAATGAACACAAATTATAGTTCGTTGCGTTCGAGTGAACTCTAATCCGTTTTTATTCGTGTACCTTCAGGGCTGTGAGTATGGGAATACGAGCTCTAATGTTTTTATTTTCTAAACGGCGAAGCCGTTTTTTGCTCAGTTATTTACAGAGTTCTGCCACTCGCTCTTTTTCAAGAATGAATTGGCTAGCCGTACTTAGTTGCTATTGTGAAATGAATGTACATACTCGCCCTATCACACGCACGTCTGAGTTTGTGTTGGTTGTCGTAATGACTGCCTAACCCTGTCCGCATCACCATCTCCGATAAGCCATATATATTATATAATATACAATACATAAATATTATTGGTAGCCACAATGTGTAAAAGTCTACTACCTTGGGTTCAGTAAAATAATGTTATCCACCCAAAACCAAAACTGGTATAAGAGAAGCTGCCTAGTTTCCAAAAAGGGTCGGCCTTTGAAAGAAGTGATATCATCCAACCAGAGAAAGGATGCCAAGGTTAATCCTATTAGCCAAGTTAATCACCCCTACTAATAGTTCGAAGGTTAAATTAAAACTAGAAGATTGCTTCAAGTTTTCATTTACGTCCAAAGTATTATTCGGTGCGATTAACTTGGCTAATAGGATTACCCTTGGCGGCCTTTCACTCGTTGAATGATATCACTACTTTCAAAGGCCGACCCTTTTTGACAACGTGGGGGCTTCTCTTATAACAGTTTTGATTTTGGATGGATATCATAACTTTCATAGGCCTGTGAATATACAAAGAATCCCATGGTCTAATCGTCACCTCTACTTTTTTTGTCTGGAGGTATTTTATGTCTATAAATTTTCTCATTCATATTTCCACATTTGCCATTGCCGTTCCTAATAAATTAATAACAAGCATAAGAGTATGGGGGGGGGGGGGGAATGAGGCTTAATGGCGCGTCGACAACTTGGTCATTAGCGCCAACCTCAGTCACAGTGCAGTGGTCCGGGTTGCCACTGCACCACACATTACAGAGATGTTATTCAAACCCCTAATCTAAATCTTGTCATACATCTGTACCTCCTGCAAAAATTGAAAAACACCGGACAGGAGGACAGACTTATCGCCCAATTGACGCGCAATGTCATGCGGAAGATGGAACCGACGACGAACACCATCAAGATGGCGACAATCAACAAGTAAGTGCCGGACCGTAAGTGGCCGCCGACACCAAGAACATTCAGGAGGGTCAACCCCCCGCAAAAGGAAACAGTGAGTAAGCCGGGTGTGACCAATCCGCAAACGGGCCAACACAACCTCCTCACGGAGTATGGTAATTGCAAGGACTTATAAGCTCCTATGCAATAAAAGTACCCTCTCTCTTAGTGAACCAGTAATGAGAAATTTATTCGGGCCGAGTCCCGAAGCCAAACATCCTGCTACAAAAGCTATCTTACTCTGAACTTAACTTACAGCAGAAATTAACCAATTTCAATTTCAATTTTTTATTTTCCAGAGACGTGCCGGACGTCGTCGCCTTGTACAAATACTAATATGAGCTAATGAAGACTAATGCTTACGAACACTAACAAGCACAACTACAATATCATTTCTTATTAACTGAACAAAAAACGGTTTAGCCGATTAGAAAAAAAAAACATTAGAACTCTTATCCCCATACTCACAGCCGTGAAGGTACACGAATGAAAACGGATAAGAGTTCACTCGAACGCAACGAACTATAATTTGAGCTCCAATTCCAGGGAATAAACAGCAAACTGTTATCTTTCATCTTTAGAACTAAACCAAAAGCATATGCGAGATAAATACACTGAATGCCAGGGGTACATAAAACCGGCCATACCTTCGTCAGAGAATAAAACCTTATTTTAAACACACCTTACGTTCCCATAAGTGGGTTAACCATGATGGTAGTGAGTTTGTGCTGCAGCATTAAAATAAAAAAGAGTAAAGCTTTAAAATAGCAAATGGTGTGTAAGGTCGATATTGCTATAAAAGTTAATATTAACAAGAAATTTTTACACAAAATATCAAATGATGTGGAATGCAACCGCTAGTTTTTTTTTTTTTTTAGATATTTTCCTCATCAATTCAAAATTTCTTGTTAGTATAGTTGACCTTTATTTAAAACAAAACCCACACGGGTGCAAGAACCCGTCAAGTTTCAGCCAATCGAAGTAGTGATATCAGAGCCAAAATGGCTGCCACCAAGTTGCTACATTAGTCGCCAAGCTAATCCCACCGAGTATTAGATCAAAGGTTGAATAAAAAAACCTGACCATTGCTGCTATCGGCTTCTTTCACCCTTGGGGTTTTGTTTTATATATCAATTTTTTTGTAGTTATTTTTTGTGTGGTGTCTTATTTGAGCTACTGCCCAGTTATCTACTATCTTGCCAAGTTTGGTCAAAAAATATTGAATATGAACGGAGATATAAATTTTTTTCCAAGTTTTGCTGTAGTGAGGACTTCAATCATATAAATTAAAGCGTTTGCTGATTTGCATTCAACCATTAACAATAAGTGGCGCAGACTGCGGATTTATTAACGAACAAAGCCACGATCGAGCCCTACTAAAACAAGTAGCGCGTCTATTTTATCAACAATGTTGTGCTTGCCAATCATTTCAGGCAGTCCATTAGCGTTGTTACTCGCTAACTAATATAGAAGAATATTGGCGAAAGCTGAGCGCCTGAGAGTGATGGTAGTTTTGAGGGAATTGCCTTCGCTTGGCCAGCTCTCCAACCAAGACTAAGAAGATGAATGGTCAGCCATGATGTGTACATCAAGATGGTGGAATTTGCTGGTCAAAGGGAGTATCGGAGCTGGACTTGAATGTGTCATGGATATAGTTGTTTGGGTATAGCTGTGGATGTTCAAGGTCGTAACAATGGTCCAGGCAAGAATGTGGACAGTGAAAACAATAGCTCTGGCCAGCACTCTGTTGAAGACTTGGACCACGATGTTTTGGGTCACGCTGTTGGCGATCAACTGTGGCCAGTGGGTAATGGTCACTCCCAGTCATTTTCAGAGGTTGTGTCGACTCGTCGAGAGAAGCAGAGTGGTGACTCTGGTGAAGAGGACTTCAGCCCCTTTAACTACTCTATGGAATTGGCAAACAGGGATCTGTCGTGGGTCAAGCGGTTGTATAAAGGGGGTCTATCGAACTTCTCTATGCAGTCCTCAGTAGTGATTATTGCAGATCAGGCAGGGAAGCCGTTTCTGACGTCGCATGTCCATGACGCCGTGAGTATATTAGTTGATCTGCATCACGTTAATGGGATTGCATGGCTTCGAACTGACAATGTTTTCGTGGTTAGCTTCTCGAACGATAAGCGTCGTGTAGATGCGGAAGAAACTCTCTATCTGAACGTTGCTGCGAATGTCTTCGATCTGCATGAACACTTGATCAGAATTAGGCTCCAGTGGTTGCTACTGGCCACGTCACCAGAAGACATTGAGCGTGCGCTGGTGAAGTATGGAGAGCTGGTGAGCCATAGATACGTGTAGCATGACCTGGATGGCATCACGATTTCGGATTTGGGTTTGTGTCTTGGTGGTAAGGTTCCTCTGAACGATGTTCCTGATGTACTTGGGAGTCAACGGTGTCCCATTGCTTTTGTCCATAGCGGATCGCACCCCCCCCCCAGGTGTCTACGTTGTGGAACGCGTGGGCACGTTTGTTCCCATTGTCTGAACGTTTTCTGTGCACAATGCAATGCTCCCCAAGTCTGCTCCGTGAGCTCACATCAAGGAACGCGCTGCTCTGTTGACTGTTGTCACTGTTCCTGCCAGCCCATCATCTACTCCGGGTATTGGTGAGTCTATTCGTGAGCCGAGTGTTCCACGTGCCGCGGAGGATGTGCAGTGTTCTTTTGTTGCCCAACCGAACGCTGGTCGCAGCAGCAGCATAGAAGAAACAAGAAGCGCCTGTTTTCTTTAGCCTCTTCCGCCCACCTTCGCTTAAGGTGCGAATGCATTGTGCAGTTGTTCCCAGGGTTCCAGTGTTCCCCAGAGTGCCCCAGTCCGGCTTGAATCCAGAAGTTAACCTTTTAGGTGATAAAACGGCGCTGGTTTTGTCAGTGGTTAGTGGTCCTAATTGTGTAACGGAGTATAACACGCCCAAATCTGTGGCCCTGCACCCATCGGCCGGTTCTAGCCTTTCTGGGTGTCCTCCAGCAGGTGTGGAGAGTGGTGTCCCGGTCGTCGGGGATGAACCAGAGTGTTAGCATGATTGTGGTGCCTCGGTTGGGCCTGGCGGGTGTTCATGGAGACAGTGTAGAATGGATGACAGTGGGGTATAGTAGGTCTGGATTACGCAGGTAGCTCTGCGCCGGATGGAGCTCCGTGACTTGTGACGGGGTATAGCGGTTCCCTCGTGGTCATTTCCTGTACCTGACTCGCAGTGAATATAAAGGTAGCAACTTGCTGTTGCTGGGCTTGTATTGGTATGGTTGTTTTGGAGTTGTGGGCTTTATTGGGCTTCTGTGGTGCATTGTTTTTTTTTGGTAAGCCAGTAGCTGGGTAGTTATGGGCTTAGGGTAAGTTATTTTTTAGGTTAGGTTCTAGGTAGAGCGCATAGTGGAATTACTAAAGCTCTCGTAAGTTGTAAATAAATAAATATAGAGTAATGCTTATTTTGATCACAGGTGGCGTTTTTCCAACATACAGAAAAATAGCATTACAAATGATTGCAATCGTTTTAGTTAATGTCTCTCCAAACGTCAAACCATAAATGGCAACTATTAGAGGTAAAAGAGTCTTGAATACCAAATTTTATTCGCATCTGTCGCATAATTTATTTTATATTAGCGGAATTAGTAGCCAGTAGTCAGTAGGCAGCTGAAATCAATGATCTTCATGATGTGTGATCGGGCACTTTTATCACAGTTTATGTACTTGATCGACATACAAATATTGCCAGGGCATAAACACTGCCCATTTTCAACAATTTTCAAGCTATTTCGCCGCATAGGTATCTATCCTCACCATCGTGAAATACGCTCAGCTCTGGTTTTTGGTAAAGTACCAAAAGCTAGTGGCCATACAACAACAATGCAGGAATTAAACAATGACAAACAATTGACAAACAATTTCGTAGATTGAAGTTACAATGAAGTGTAACAATTATAGAACTTGGCAGGCGGACCACTAGCGTGGTCCATGATAAATTGTATTGTACAGTCTGCTGGTCATTTGCCATTTTAAAGCTTTGCTGTTTTAGTTCTGAAGCACGAACTCAATAACACCATGTTGGACCCATGTATGGCAATGTAAAGTGATTTTTAACTATGTTTTTATTCTCTGATGAAGGTATCACCGATTTTATGTATCCCCTGCTACTGAAATATTACACAGTACTTTTTATTTCGTATATGTTTTTGGCGTAGGTCTCAAGATAGGCAGATGTTGTTGGATGATTTGGTTCCATTTTTCCCAGTGACAGTGGTCAAGATTGAATTGGATAATGATGAAAGCTCTTTTTTTTGTAATTTCTTAGTTTTAAAGTTGGTGCCTGATTCCGATGCATTTCTGGTGTAGGAGAATGTACGATTTCTGAAAATCAGGAAGGTGACAATTTGTTTTTTTATGGTCGAGTTTGTTGGTAAGCTAGTAAGTAAGTTCCTGATTTTCAGAAATCTTACGTTATCCACCACCTGAAAAACATCGGATCAGGTATCAACCTGAAAATTAAAGAAATTACAAAAAATAGAGCTTTCATCATTACCCAATTCAATCTTGATCACTTTCAGTGGAAAAATGGAACCCAATCATCCAACAGAATCTATCTCATCACCTTTCTCCATACTAATACCACGTTCGGAGCGACAGCCTTTAATTTGGAATCGAATTCCGAATTGAGAGAAATGTGAGTTGAATCCGGATTAGTTTTTTAGACCTTGTTCGGAGCACAAGAAGAAAGCTCGGCGTAAAGGGGTTATTTGATAGTTTCTCAACCACTGACCAGAACACGCCATTGCCACTTAATTAACGGATTCGTGCCTAAACTGGAAGAGCCAGATTAGCGCAATTACTACTAGGTTGTGCGCACTTCTATGTAAGACGCATTATATTAGAAAACTTGTTTCAGTCAAAATGCTCAAAATGATGTATTATGCTTTGGGTCAGTCTATCTTGCAGTATTCACTCATCTGTTGGGGTGGCACTTACATGAATGCTGTAGATCCAGTCATCAAACTTCAAAACAAAATAGTTAAAGTGATGACATTCAAAAAGCAACAGGAACACTCTTTCCCAATTTATCAACAGTTCAATAAACCTGCCCATTCGCCACCAGCCCTGTGCGTGTTCAGAACTTTGTTAAATTTTAGGAAGAAAGGTTCTCACCTTTCCACTCTCCTTGTCACAAATTATTACACTAGGAATGAATCACTTTTTTACGTTATGCAACCAAAAGTTTCTAAAGAACTACTACATAAATGTAAGATATACCTTGGCAACAAATTTTACAATAAACTGCCTATTAACATCAACAAAATTAGTAACCAGAACACGTTTCAGAAACCTCTGTTTGGGTGGTTGATTAACCTGGACAGAAATAGTCTAGAAAGCCTGTTTAGCATTGTGAGCTGAACGTAACATTACCTTTCCTAGAAACTTTGATGTTTTGCAGTTTTCTGTGTCTTTATTTCTTATTTTTTGGTTCTGCAATTTATTACTAAGTATTTGACTAATTTGTTTTGCTTTACTCGAGTATTCTTTGAAACTGAATTATATATTTCACTCCTCTTTGTATTCTGCTTTATCTCCATTGTCATACATTTGTTGTGTTTGTATATATTTATCTCGATGTATTTTTTTTGTTTATTTCGATGTTGTTTTATTTTTTGGTACCTAACGTTTGATTTTGTTTGCAAAAGTCCCAGTTTAATATTTTTTCTTTGTCTACTTCCCTCAAACCACACGCGAGCATCAGCTTTTGTGGAATGAGTGTTTGATTTTGTGCTTAATTTTGCAATTTGTATCGAATGAATAAACTTACTTACTTACCAACACTGACACCGTATTGGAACCAGCCCATAAATCATTTCAATTTTGAAAATTAGTGCATACTACGTTCATTCATGAGGGGTGCATTTGAGTAACAGTAAACGAAACGCGATTGCCACATGGTGATGGTATGTTGCTAATTCGCAGTTCGATCCACATTTGCTCTACGTACTCAAGTCAAGTGATGCTAAGCGAAGCGTGTTAATCCACCATCCAATATGGATTAGCTTAACTCTGATACTATCCTCTTTACTTTGGATGTGTCCACCCCGTTCGGAGTGCTGTTGATGCGCTCCGAATGGGGCACGACTGCCTGATCCAACTTATTCTGTGAAATCAACCTAATCTGTGGCATCACAATATAAGATGGCTGCCTCCACGAAATTTGACTCCCCCATTTCTTTTTGACAGTAGACACATGTCTGAAGCTGATTTTTTTTTAACCTTTTATGTAAGCCTTTTATATTTTTAACTTCTGAAGATGATTAGAAGTGCATACATATTAATCGTATATGGAAATTTTTGTACCTAATTTTGCGATTGCTGGCATGTAAAAATAGACACCAGTTTTTTTAAGTGCCCGTCGCACACGACTACGATAAAAAAATTGTAGCATGACAATTTTTTTTTGTGAATTCTGGACAGTTAGTGTCGTATATAACACGAAAGTAACTAATATTTTTTATCCTTTTAAATTCCTTTTTTCGAACAGGTACTCCATTTGTGAAATTACATGTTGTAGATTATGTATATCAAGTGAAACTCGAAGACGTTCATGTACCACCAGAATTTCAACTAGAAGCTGTTACGTTCAATAATTGCACTAATTCCAGTTAAGTTCATTTTTCTAAACTCTTTAGAATTGAAGGTATGCCTTACTGCTTAAGTGAATGAAAGTAATAATTGAAAAAGAAATTAGCTTGGTATTCTGATCGCGAAAAAATAATACAGTTGTGCTAATGATTTAGTCTTAACAACGAATTTAATAAAAACCGTGTAGAAAATGAAAACAGTCAGAAACTCAGTGACTGTTTCAGCCTATTGAATTAGCTTCGTACTGCAGTGGAGAGCGTGGTATTAATATTATAACTCTCAGGGCAGCAGGTGGACAGTTTTCTGGAGGGGACAACCTATCATTTCTACGCGTGCCTCCAAAGAAATCCTCTTAAAACTAGCTTTTGCATTGTTTGCTGCCTCCTTCCTCGGGAAAAAAAACGCAAATTTCTTCCCTTTTACGGTAATCTCTTGAGTGATATGGTGTCGAAAAGAGAATTAAACTAAAAAAAACATGATAAATTATGAAAAATATTCTGTGAAATATTAATCAGAAGCCAGTATAACCAGACAGAATTATTTCACCCTGGCAAGATTGGCACAAAATTACGGTTTATGGCACAGTTTGAGCAGAAAAAAATAAACTTAAGTTATTTAATAAGTCTTGAATTATTTTCTTGGAACGGTTCAATTTAGCAGTCATAGGTAACTAATCACTAATGATGAAAACAAAAAACATAGCTCTACATATATTAGGGGAGAGAGTTAGTAGTGTTTCATCATTTGTTCCAGCATTCAAGTTTACACCATGTTCTTCTATCGAAACATACAACGTGATGAATTTGAAGGGGGAACTCGACATCAGTTAATCTTATGGTCGTCTGATCGCTCGTTATGATTCTGTACAGTTCCTTTTTGTGTATCGTTAACCATTTTTATGTACACTCACTGTTTAATGATCATGTAAGTTATTCAATTAAAATTTTATCTGTTTCTATCAGGTGATCGACTGAAGCCAGAATGTATAGAATACATATTTCATTTTCGGCGACTCATTTCTCACCATGTCATGGTGGTATTCATGCCCAGCATGTTGATCGTCATTTTATCCTGGGTTTCTTTCTGGTTGGATGTCCAAGTAGCAGCTCCAAGGGTTGCATTAGGACTTACCACTCTTCTTACTTTGGCTACCCAGTACAATAATGCCCAAAGAAATTTGCCCGCAGTTTCCTACATTAAAGCATTGGATATCTGGATGTTTACTTGTATGTTTATGGTATTTTCATCGTTAATTCAGTTTGCCGTTGCAAATACCACACAAACCAAGAAAAAACTTGCGAGAAATTCAGGAAAACTGCTTCGTGTTCGTCCACCTTCAAAAGTAAGTAAATAAAAAATATGATATTGAATGAATAAATACTAATTCTATGTCAGGTAATCTGGTAATAAATTAATTTCTGTTTTGGTGGGAGCACATTATTTCTGGACCTTGATTGGGGGGGGGGGAGGAGTGAATATATTTTTTGAAGGATTTGGAAGGAGGGGGTTATCGAAAATTTGGTGGGCGTATTTTCAATTCTTGTGGCTCTCCCCCTGAAGTAAGTAATGACCGGTCCATAAAATTGGTTAAATCATGATGATGTGTAGACTTTTAAAATACGCTTAATTTTTAATGGACGACGTCAGTGTCAGTAGTTGAATTAGTATTTCCAGTGTTACAACTCCATCTGGTCTTAGTCCGACAACCATTGGTATAACACAGCCTGCAGCCAAAGTCTGTTCTCAGTGGAAATAATGGTAGGTATAATGGTCTTACATCAAATTCTGAAGATGTATTTGTATGTAAGGTATATCTTACGAAGCTAATGAAGATATTTGCAATGACCTACAAAGCAGCTTTCAAGAATATCCGCGTGTTATCTCCAAAATGACACATGATAAAGCATAGAAGTGAAATACAATATAAATGTGAAACAAAGCTTTTTCTTTTGGCTGAAAGTCAAAAGCTCACCATCATGCAATGTTAAAGTAGGCCTGTGGTTTTTGAACTCTTCTTTTATAAAATGTTGGACGGCTTTTAATGGAAAAGCTGGTAGAGAGAGGCATGGTTTTGATTGAATCAATCAAGTACGCGAGAATAATTACTTCATGGGTCGCATTTCTCTAATCAGGATCACAAAGCTACCGGACCTTGGAGATATTGATCATGATCAATATACAACTCACCCCCATAGTCGTAAATTTCCATATCCCCATTTTCCATATTCGCAAATTTCCATAGGTGACCATAATACATTATAAACTATGAAAAACAGATTGTAAATGCGAACAAAATCACAATTGTTACGAGAGAATAAGGGAATATGGAAATTTACGACGATAGGGGTGCAGTCCGTGTTGATTATGATCTCTATCTTCAAGATCCAGGAAGGAGAATTGGCCCTGATTGGAGAAATACGACGGACGAAGTCATTATTCTTGCAAACGGGATTTTTCAAGTCAACCACATGCCTTCTCTCTAGAACTAGTTTTTCCATTAAAAAACCATCCAACATTGTCTAAAAGAAGAAAGAGTTCTAAAAACGTAGGCCTATTTTAGCACGGCGTGATAGGGAGTTTTTTTTTTACTTTCTGCCAAAAGACGAAATTTTGTTTCACATTCCAGATATGTCCAGATATGTTCTGGAATGAGCAGCATTCACCTGTGGGAGATTCTTACTACATGATTGTTTGATGGTGCTGACCCAGGTAAGGATGTACATGCAAAATAGGAATCGGTCTCACAGAAAAAAAACATGGATGGCACAGCCCGGCCATGACAGCAAAAATCTGAACAACAACACTCAAGAAAGCACAATACCGACATCCCAACAACAGCACGAGAGGAAAAAAAATCATCCGACCATAATTAGGGTCTAGGTAATAAGGTAATAATAAAATACGTCGTCGCACACAGCACAACTAAAAACCCGGTCACTCACCTAAGATGAAAGTAGCCAAGATCAATCGTTGAACTAATCATCTCAAAAGAACCGATCACCTGGCAGGTGCACGAACCAAATGGCAAACACCACAAAATCTCAACAAGAATAGCTATTTCTATCCCGAACGCATCAAAATCCTGCGTCAAAACAAACAGGAACAACGTCGCCAATAAACGTCTGGGTCTTTATCATTTAGGCAATTTAAAAGAATGATTGCTGTTATTCAGTTAAATCTCGGGAAGCAGTAATGTGAGAATTATTGCAGAAAGTTTTGTGTTGTGAATGATAACTAAATACATCTACTGTAAACTGAGTTTCACGTAATAGTAAAGTATGTTTATTCCTGAAAACTGCATAACTTAGAAGAACTTGTCTTGCTGAGTAGAGGCACGACAAGTTGTTACATTTAACCTGCACGATGTAACTCAACAAGTACGTCAAATACAACAAATCAAACAAAAATACAGTACATAAAAAATGAAAAAAAAAAAACAAAAAACAGTACAACCAGATAAAACATTAGTATCATGCAAAACTAACATAAAAATATTTAAATTTATAACCTCTTATAACCATGGTTTTATTTAATTTATTTACTTTTCCAGTGCTAAAATGGTTCATTAAATCGTCATTGATGCTATTAAATAATCTCGGAATTGCATAAGCTACGAATTCTTTTTCTGTAATCATTCAAAACCTGAGGTACATTCTATCTGTAAGTAGTTTTCCTTAAAATTTTGCTTTTCGTCATTTACTTATTTAAATTCAGTACTAAAGTAATTTTCATATATGGCAGTATAGTCGCGTAGTTGCCTAATAATCAATTTTTTTTTTATTTTGGAAATTATTTTAGTATCAAGGCTTTCTTCGTTCTTGAATACAATTTTATTATTCGTTACTAGAAATTATTTTTCTCTTTTTTTGATGAATTTGACTCCCCCCCCCCCCCCAAGGCTCTGTTATCCCTAGTCACCTAAAAAAAAAACCTCCATCACAAAGCTATTTAACATCCCCTTGAACTTTTTGACCAAGCTGGGTGAATTATTTATTTATTTATTTATGAGCTGCCAAATAACTACCAATTAGCAATACTAATTATCACACGAATCTCTTAGTAGTTCTTCGGCAGTTTATAAAAAAAAAAGTAACCTACCCAGATTATTCAAAAAATTCAGAAGAATGTTAAGTGGCTTTGTGAAGGAGGGTTTTATTCAATGACTAGGGCAAACAAAGCCTTAGGGGGGAAAATGTCAAATTCGTAGAAAAAGAGGAATAGAATTTCTGTAACGATGAAACATTTTTGTAAAAGACTTTTTTTAGCAGTTTATTCTCACACAAAAATAAAACGCAGACTTGCCATTTTGTATGGTGGAGCTGTGCCCTTCCCACCCATCTCATGGGAGGTGAAACTCTATATTAATTAGGTCAAATAATACACTGTAGAAAGGCTTTCCAACGAGGAAAATATTAACAATAAAATCCGTTTGATAAGAACAGAGGGATTCTACCTCTCCAAACCAGAAATTTTTTTCCTCTTTTTTTTTTTAAACAAATTTGAGATTTTTTATTTTTAAAGTTGTGTTTGTCCCAATAAAAAAAACATTAGGCACAGTGCCTTTTAATACCCACCAGCCATATTTTAACAAGCTAAGCTGAATAGTCACTGGATCCAAAACAAATTGCAATTTTCCACTTGTTAACATTTGTATGCGAAGTAGTAGAAGTCCATTTTTTTTCTTAGCAATTATGAGATGGAAACACCTATATAGTTGGCTTTCGTTAGATTTTGAAGACAGCCTCCTTTTTTCGTATTCTTAATATTATTAGTACTGCAATATCTCCATCCAAACGCACGGATTTATTTAATGTTCAGTTTGGCATTGTTGCATAATATTGATCCGCTGTGTTTGGGAGATCCTGGAGACAGATCTTCACATTCTAAAGAAATTTAAGTTGAATGAATTTAGGCCTACTTATAATATATGGTTACTGATTCTCAAAAAATGATGAGTGGTGACAATACTATTATTCTCTATAAATATGCTAATTGTTTTAATGCCATCCCAGACAGAGTGAGAAGGGAAATTCAAGCGTGAGTTAAAAGTCCAAGTTTTTAATTATTTAGTATTGTAGCTTGAAGAAATGAGGTTAGAAAATGTAGAAAAGAGGGGGCAGAGCGTGCAAAAGCGATCCCGGTACCTCGCAGGCAGCCAGGGTTGGCCCTCACTCACTGACTCCCAATTCCCCACACACCGAAGATTATTAAAGGCCGTGAGTGGATCGGTCTACTCCTGCACCCCCCCTGTAAAGGCGATTTCACACGGGGTTCTTCCCGTGTCTGGGTGTTGAAAAATGAGCGAAGAAGCAAGCTTGATTTGGAGGTTTTGGGGGCGTTTTGGGGGGCGGTTTTGGTCTTCTGATGGACGAAAGAGTACAGATGCATTTAGTCATGTGGCGGAATAATCAGATCTGATATCTCTACTCTCATTCTCGATGTATGGCCTTGAATAAACTGAACTGCGACGCATAAGTTCGGAAGGGATAAACTTGACTAATGTCCCTTTAAATTACGGCACGGTATTCGTTTAGGCCTATTTTCTTATACAATAAAAGCGTTTAGACGAAAAAAGGAGGAAGGGGATCCTGAAATCAATGTAAGGAGGGGAACGAAAGGAGTTCAGAAGGATTTCCTTCCTCACACCCCCTCCGGGTAAACGGTTTTTTTGTTTAAAAAATACATGACTTTTTCCTAAGTATAGGCTAACATGGAAGAAACCTGCTAGTTCTCACCTTACAAGGATCGACCGTAACAATCCTTTGTATCCACTAACTTCAGTCAAACAATTGTTGCATGAGCACACCGTTGTTGTCGTCTTAGTGACTGTAACCTGTCCCATCCTCTGTAACAATCCTCTGCCCCCTCTTTTCCACAGAAAATAAACAAAAAAAAAAAAAGCTTGCCGAAAAAGACCAGCACATTGTTGTGAATCAGGTTACACACTAATGTTCAATTCAAATTTCAGATTTCCATTAAACGATCAGCAACTCAACTTAGCACGAAAAAGAGAGTGCCATCAACAGCAAGTACCAAGCGTTCCTCGCCCATCGAGAGTTGTCTTATTGATCGAATAGCAAGAATTGCCTTTCCAACCATTTTCGTAATTTTCAATGTCGTATATTGGATCTACTATAAAGCTTAACCATTGTCTTATTGCTGAAGGCCTTAATTTGTATATTTGTAACAAGAAGACTGTAATGAAGCCTTCCACTTAAATGTAACGTGAAGATATTCTTCAAATCAACGTCAGAAGGTAATTCGACTACCCTTTAACTTGAAAAGGGAAGTCGAATATGAAGTGACTTTGATTGTTACTGTTATTTAACTTGTCTGAAATAAAGTCTGGAACAAATGTAAAACGTGAAGGAAATTAATGAGCAATTAATGTGTAACTGAAGGTGTGGCTTACAAAGAATAAAACAAATGTGACACCCGAAACTTTTATTAATTTTATGATTATTTGTGATTTCAAGATTTTATTTCGGTTGTTATTTTGTAGTCAAGAATAAATATTGTTTTATTTTGCATACTGCTAAACTATGGACAATTATTTGCGCACGTCTTGAAACATCCTTCCAGTTCGAGTGTAAAGAAATTCAAAGAAGTTAACATCGCCAATGGAGGGCAAGTAAGGGTACATATTGGTGTTGCAATTTCGTAGTCAAAATGAATAAATATTGCTGTATAGTGCTACCTGGTAAACAGCGGACAACGATGTTTCCGAGGCTGTAATTTAAACAAGTTAGGAAACATTGTTCAACTGCAATCAACTCATATACTACATGACAGGGTGTAATTGAGAGGTATGACATAACTTTAAGTGTGCAGAAATAAGACTAAAAAGTTCTATACACATGAGTACGGAAATATATCCGTCTTTAATTACAGCCCCCAAAGTCAGGGGTAAAAGATGACATCTTTCATAACTTTTCACTTAATCCATCAAAAACAATACAGGTTAGTACATCTTTCTTGCAATTAACAGCGCTTTAAATTAATGTTATCAGGCGTCAAAAGGTTGTGGATGGGTCAGTGTGGGGGCAAGGC